>JAFMTC010002560.1:0-45532 GCA_018845635.1 Nicrophorus orbicollis | reverse complement strand
ACACCGCGGCCGCCCTCTCCCCATAAATCCACTGCGTGGGGTGCCCGAATTTATCAAACGCCCTCAACCCACGACGATCCGCCTAACAATGCCGGAAATAAACACCGCGTCGCCAATAAAATGAAGAGAAGAACACATTTCAATTCGATTCCCATTTCGTACGTGCGTTTGTCGTCCCGCAACGCTAATTAATACCGAGTCTCGTTTGCAGAAGAAAGCAAACAAGCAAACAAAAATAAATATAAGAGTGTGTTGAAAACGGTAACTCCCGGATGAATTTAATTAACCCGCCGTCGCTTAATTATACTTCAAAAGCACGGGCCAAAATCTTGCTTTTGCTTCGTTTTAACTATCCTTTTCTTCCTTTTTTGCTCCCCTTCGTCGCATTTAAGTAACGTTTCAACGTGAATCGTATAAACGAAGTACAATTACGTCCGGGATAATTTAAATAAAACAGTCTGCAGTGCGCGATGCACAAGGAAAATGCAAATTATTTTCCCTTTCGACCCGATTATTTTCGACCAAATTGCTGCTCTTGTACGGAAACTGCTCGTCCTTCGAAATATGCAATTTCATCGTCATTCTGCTCGTTGTGTTGCTTCCTTCGATTTTTTTTAGTCGCTATGTTTTATTAATCGGCAATACTGGAATTGCATGTAATGTTTATCCGAAGATATTAACAATTATTCAAATAAAAAAATAATGTTTATTGACTTTTAAAAGTCTGAAGAATAATAAACGTTTGTCACGCCATCTACACACATTTTTCGTATTACAAAATAAAGTAAAATTGTGTTATTTTGATCGATAAATGTAATAAATGTGATCATTAATTGTATGCTGTAGACCCTTTCAACTGGATTATTTTGTCCAAATTGTTGTGTAGATGTTTTCCGTTAGAAATATGCAATTACAATGCTAAGCTATTTGTTGTGTTGCCTCATCAATGTTGTAAATATTGAATTGCACGCATTTTCCATTAGAAATATGCAATTTCAATGTCCAGCTGTTCGTAGTGTTGCCTATTTCTTCTTTTCTTTATACTCCAATTCAAAAACATTAGGCTCGCGCTAATCAGACATAAGCTAAGTGAGAACAGGAGGGAAAGTACCTCAAAATAAAAAAAAATAATTAAACAACAATATTGGAACTTACATTGTATCAATTTGCTATTATTTCAGTTAATCAATATTAACTATGGGAATCATCTGAAAACTTTAACAATTGAATATTAACATATAAGTCTAAAGAAACAAAAATTACATTACGCCAACTAGGAACATTATTTGTACTATTCTTCAAAAAAGCACTGTGATTGATAAGTATAAAAAATGTGTTAAAATTGAATGTTGTAAACATTGTGTAATTGAAATAAATATTTGCGACATGGGGGGAAATGCGATTCGACCGTTTTCGTTTCGAATTACACGTCCGATTGGATTGCGAGTTATCGCGGGATACGCTCAGAGGGGTAGTGTTAGCAGGAGATTGAATTGCCTGTTGGGCGAGAGGCGAAGGGTCCTCCTTCCGTGGGGAAAGAAAAAAAAAGGTGTGCCGGTTTTCCGGGCTTTGTTAGCGCGAAAAGGCGAAACGAGTTAATTGTAATTGGTAGCAGGGGAGGATGGCTCGTGCGAAGGTTCTCCACTCGTCCGGTTCGTTAAATCCTGCGAGAACAATTCAATTCGATGTTCAGTACTTTCTGAAAATACTCGTAAAGATAATGGGTTTACGTGTATTCAAGTCTACATTTACATTTGTTTCTATAAACCGGTTAAGGACTTGTTAGAGTATTGTGTTTAGATATTGGTGCATGGTAGGGTTAAAGACCTAACATCAATAGACTTTTAACATTAATTGGATGTGTAAACTTATTATTGAAATAACCATTTTTTTAAATAGCATTACACTGGTCTACAGAGTAAAGTGCCGAATCTGTTGAACTGCTTTGTTGAAACAATGTTTCTAAAAATTCACATTTTCATTAAAATCAAAGATAGGTAATCACAATATGATTAGTTTTGTTACCTAAGATTCACATGAAGATAATATACTGTGTTAATGGTTTGGATATATCCGACATTCGTCTTTACTTTTTTTGTACTACTATGCAATTATAATAATTCAGTTTTGAATAATGAAAAGAATGAAACTATCATTGACATTTAAGTGTTTTACCGTGATTTGATGTAGTATAAAAATAAATCAAATATAATGTGTTTTAGTAGGATAGAGAGACGTTCGCTCGATAACGTTTTATGGGCCATTTCATGCAGGAAACGTCTCGTTCCCTTGCTTTCACCATTTTCTATTGTTTCACAGTCAATGGTCGTACACCAGTTAGATGATTCTTTTATATAAATATGTTGTATGAAGTTACAAAGTATTGTTGAGGAACGTTGTAGAACGACGTGTTCCATAAGTGTTTTTCTCCTTTTGCTTTCTCCAGAGATCTGATCGACGGAATAAAGATCGGAAAGTGTGCTCGTGTCCGGGGCTCCCTCAATTTCTTTCCTCCTGGAAAGCTGTTCAACATAGCGAAGCTCTTCGCCCCAAAGAGCGTGAAGATTGCGCGCGAGGTGTCGGTGGAGGCGGCGCCGGACGGCGGCAGCAGCGTCGGCGAAGGTGGCGAAGAGCAGAGCCACGAGTGGAGGCGGCTCGTCGGGTCGCTCAAGAGGCGCGTCCAGCGGCATGCCTCCTCCGGGGCGACGGCCGTCTCCGATCATCCGTCGCAACCCTCCGTCTCTCGCAAGAACTCTCTGACACATCCGCAGGGGGCGGCGGCGGCGGTGCGGTTCTTCAGGAGGGAGAGGAGCCGCGACGAGCCGCCCCCGGAGCACAGAGAGTGCGGGTCCGGAGAGGGCGGCGGCAAACGGAGCAACGCAACATCGACGACGACGACGATGCTCAAGCAGAAGAGCGACTCCAGCAGGTCCATACCTCGCTTGGGTAGCTTCAAGAGGCGGCCTCCGCCGAAGAAGGACGCCAAGAACCGAGAGGACTTCCTGAAGGCGACCATGCGGATCTTCCTCGTGGTTTCGCCGCCTGTCAGCAAGATGCAGGTAAACACCACAGGAAACACATCAAGAAAAAAAACATCCATTTCCATCTCACCACTTACATCATCGCCGATGACGATGTTCCCCCACAAAAAATCGATTCCCTCGAACCCTCGCTCGCTCCTCCAACCCCTTCTGCCGAAACGCGCACCCATTAAGCGAAATGTTATGCATTGGGATCTCTCCTATCGTCGGGAAAATCGCGTGCAATTTATCAAACAGAGGAAATACACACACTCTCTCACACTCATACTAGTATCGATTACTCCAACTCAACCCTAAAACCATCCCCCCAAAGAGAAACTTCCAAAAACCGCCGCAATCTCAATGGAAAAACATCATTATTTACATTTCCACTCGAACAGATAGAAAAAAAATATATCTAAACAATTTTACCAATTTATCATTGAAAAACAACAAATATCTATCTCTTCACAATAACGACAAATATTACAAAATATATTTCTCCAATATTTGGCATAACTTCACAAGAATTCCTTTAATATTGCAATAAAAGTATTCATTAACCAAATATTTATATATGATTATTTCAATTAATTCTATAATTACTATTTTATACGAGTTCTTGGAAAAATGCAATGCAATTTAATGACCCGAATATTTATATTATTATTAATAATATATATAACGTTGATAACTTAATACATCCCATTTACTTAAACAATTCACTTCCTCAAAAAATAAATAGTTATTTCACATCAAAAATCTTACAGTT
Source organism: Nicrophorus orbicollis (assembly GCA_018845635.1). Taxonomy (NCBI): domain Eukaryota; kingdom Metazoa; phylum Arthropoda; class Insecta; order Coleoptera; family Silphidae; genus Nicrophorus; species Nicrophorus orbicollis. Next base: position 41,740 of record JAFMTC010002560.1, on the reverse strand, counting down.
TCTTAAATTTAATTAAATTACTAACTTACTAACTTACTAACTCTACCACGAAAAGTTTTTATTTTCAAAAAATGCGTAGCTTTTTAAAATTAATACATGAAAATGATTTTTTTTTTAAGAAATTGACTACCCAAAATTAGAATTTCACATCAAAATAATATAGTTTTTAGAGTAAATTTAAATAATGAAAGAGGAAATATCGAGAAAACGATATAATCTTCATATAATATAAGAAAATTCGATTTATTGATTAAAACGTCATGAAAATACAAAATTATTAACACCTGAGTCGATTAGTTTGTAGGACTATATAGATGGTGCCTCTATCGAATAATCCATGATTTTGAAAGTACCAACCTTCTGATGGCTCCTGTCAAAATTTCATGGCAATATGACGTTTAGGTCACAAATTACAGTGGATTTAGTTACATTACAATTACAAAGAAGTTACCAACTCAAAATCTTATATAGTTTTTTCAAACACAATTGAATTGAAATATGGAGAAATATTGAGAACGTATAAATAAAACATTGAAATCGATAGAATTAAACTGCATGAAAATACGAATTATCCAATATTTCTTACTTAGAATTGAAATAATACATATTTACTTTATTATAAATCAATCAATAATGTTAGAAGAAATTACATCATTATCAAATCAATAAAGAAATTCAGTTATTTTTCTTTATTAATTATGTTGTTTATAGTGTATTCAATTTCATAAAGTTAATTATCAAAATTTGAATGATCCCAAATATTTTCTTTCAGTTACATTTTGTGAATAACATGTAAGAAATAACGTTAAAAACAGTTTTTCTGTGCAATGAATATTTAAAATTATTATTTAATTAGTTTGTTATAATTAAGTAATTAGATACTCAAATTTAGGTAAGATTATGAATAAGAGTCCGTATTTTGTGTTATAATTATTTGCAGAGACGGATTTAAGTAAATTTTCATTATTAACTGAATTTTAATATAATCGTATAATATTTTCCATGCTTGTATTATTGAATAAATTGTAGGAATAATTTTTCAATTCTTGGATGAAATTTCAAATAATTGGGACCTGCTGTACGAAAGATAACAGCTTTCGGCAATAACGTCCTAACTTGTTATGCAATTCAATATATTCTGTTTTTGTAATATGTAAAGACTGAAAAACGATTTTCGTTGTAAACGAAAATTAGTCTAGAATGTGGGTTGACTGAGGAGATGATACCAGAAGAGTGGCCTCTATTGATTTCGGTCCGACTTCGCTTCCCATCCTACCACAGAACTCAACACAATTCCAACTTCCATTCCGATCCTCACATCGTCCACCCTCACACTCACCCCTTCTCCACTCATACCAACCCACCACCCTCCTCCACCCCCAGGCGAAATCCAAAACAATTTGATTGATTCAAAGCCGCCGGCGATGATGACACGACAATGTGCACGTCAAAGCGGATGCTCACACATGCAAAAGACCGTACAAAAGAGAGAGAATCATCAAACCAATTGCATCCTCCGTTTTAATTGGCGCTCGCCGATTTTTCCGTTCCGCCGTTTTCCAATCACACCCCTCTCTCTGCGATTCAATTCCATTTCGGCTCGAAATCAAGAGGCTTAAAAAGTTAATTACGTCGAGATATTGCGTTTCCCTCCGTAAATTTCGTCCGCTTCATTAAGCGTCGCGACGCCGCCAAGCACGTGTCCTCCTCGTCCTCCTCCACCGTCATCCAGATGAATAAGATTGAAGAGCGACTTCGTGCGCTTTAATTGCGCACTTTTCAATGCAAGAAAAACAATAAACTTTATGCCGAATCACGCTTCAATTTCAAGCGATTCAAGCCTTTTACAGTAATAATAATAAATCCATTCATTGCATCTCGTATTCGATGCGTCCAATTCGGAATTACGTTCAGCGCATTTTCAATAGCTTCCTTTCATACTGTTATTTCAAACACTTTTATAGTTTCCTAACATAACAGTAGATAAATCAAGTCGTTTCAAGTTAATTAGTCAAAACAAAATTAAATTATAGTTTTGTTTGTGGATCCCGGCGCATCCGCTTTTTAAATATATATTCTATTTGTTTTATAATCATTTCATATTTTTAATACAAGATATCAAAATTGTATTTTATAACTGAGTCAATGATTTAGTTTTAAATGAAATTCAAGTATGTGTTTGTTCGAAACAAAATAATTTTGTATTGAAATATCACTTCACTTTCCTACGACCAAATGTTAAAAAAATCAGTCACTTTTTTGCGTTGCCAACTGTAAATAAAATAATATATATCTTCTTCTTTTTCATATATTTATATACATAAAAATGGATACAACAAACAGAAATAGATATTGTTTATTAAAATATATTTTATAACAAAAATATGATATATTTACATGTCTATTTAATTTCCATCAAAATTACTTGTTGCCAACTATAAAAAAAATCCAACAAATTGCAAATATACACACAGATATATTTTTTCTTCTTCTTATTCTATTTATTTCTAAATATTTAGAAAAATCTATATTTTCTTTTTTTTTCTATAAACATTGTTACTAAGTGCTGCCAACTGTCTTAAAATAACTGTGTTATCTTGTTTTTATATTTTAAACAAACGTCACGAAATGACAAGAAAAATATATATTTGAAAAGGCATACTTCTATCAAAGACAAAAGTATTGAAAAAAAAAATTTAAATCAAATTACGGATATCTAAATTCTCATCCGAAATCATCTTTACTCTTCATGACCAACTTTGTATATTTTATAATGAAAACTGAATCTGTTGTTGGTATCATGTCAATTTTATGTAATTTTCAGTAAAACCACATGTAATGCATACATTTCGCTCACTATTATGTCATTAAACTGAAACGTCATTACCACGATTGGTAGCACTGCTTCAATGCGGCGAGCGAATCACAGCGCCTCATCGGCGTTCGACGAACGTTTTTTTTCCTTTGTTGCTTTGTTTCGTTTTGTACGTGTTTGTGGTCAGGTTGGCTTCGACAATCTGGTTAGAGATATGTACATTTAATGAGATTGCGAGGGATTTGTGCAGCCGCCTCCCCGGAGCGTGTCACGTTCGGTCTCCGGACCGAAACTATTGCGTGTAACGTATGTGTGCACATGAATTAGAGAGAGAGAGAGAAAGATTGAAGGGAATATTTGTGCGCTGAAGCGAGACGAAAATACCAACATCGAAAAAAAAAAGCACTGTGGTGGTAGTGGAACAAAAATGATTAAATTGAAACACGCGTAGGCCCGGACCGAAAAGCAGATTTATTTGGGCGATTTGTATTATTTGACGGGCGACCACCCATGTACCACCACAACACAACAAAAAAAGGACCATTCGTTTCATTTGCGGCGATACTTTGGTGCGCGCCCGGATGAAACATTAAAGCGACAACTTAATTAATCCGAATCGAATTCATGTTGGCAACACGCAATTTCACCTCGAATTATTGCGTTTGTTTTTATGTAACCAACATATGCATACAGTACTTATAAATATGTAATAACACCCTTTACTACGTTCAGTCTAAAGCATGTAAAGCGACAGATTTAACAATTAATTTTTCTAGCATATTTTCTTGTAATTTAAACAGTAAATTACAAGAAAATAATTATAGTTACAACTATCGCAACTGTCACGTTGGCATACCTAAATAGTTTGTTTTTATTTAAATGCTGGTTGGTAATCGTGACGTCTATGTGAACCGAGAAAATGAATGATTTGTAAAGAAACTAGATTTAAAAATAACTCTATATTTCATATATTGAAAACCACTCAGTTTTCTTACTATAATTCATGAATATATGTATTTAGGGGTAGGGGTGGAATTCGTAACGCAATGATATTTCTGTATTCGTAAATACGCGGTATAAAGTTTGCCGGTGGCGTCGATTCCGTGCAGCAATTTCCTGCCGACTTCCGATTATATCAGCCGTTTAATCCTGTTCTGCCGGTAGCCTGGGAATTGGATTAGGAATGGCTACGTTTGTCGGGCCTTGGGGATGGACTGGGGAGAAATGTTAGTTTTCTGCCGGTGCATTTGCATGTTCGCACTCAATTTCCACCCAATTTCTGGATGGCAATTTTACAATGGAAATCCGAATGTTTTCAGCATTTCATCACTCGTTTAGTTAGTTTATCAAATGAGTGAGTGAGAGAGAGAGAAATTCCTGGGTAATGCGTGGAAATAATGAACGTCATCTCGAGATTCGTATTTCGAATTACGTAGCATCATTAAATTCGAGGATTTCAATCCAACAACTATAGTAAATCAGACAAGGATTTTCTATTTGTCATCATAAACTTTCCCTATTATTCTCCTCTCAGTTATTTCTCCTAATTACGAAGTTCATGAAATTTGTCAAAACAATTAAATTTGTGACAGATGTTATTGCAATTGATCATAACTATCTCTTTTTATTCTTCTTTTGATTATTTCTCTCAGTTACGTAGTTGATGAAATGTTAGTTTTGCTAATTGTCAAAACTATAAAATTTTTGACAGATGTCATTGCTATTGACATTTGTCAAAAATATCATTTTAAGAACCTTGAGGGTCCAAATTGTTAAGATTCCGTACATCACACATATCTTGTGCGAAAGGTGCTGGTTTAAACCCCACCGCTAACTAGACTTTTCGGTCAACAATAATAAAAATAAAAGCTGCAAGAAATAACATTAAAACGTTTTGAAATTTTCACAATTTCGATGTATTTCCTTTACTAATTTACAAAGTATAATATTACTTCCTAGTTTCTATGGACTTGTCAAATTTATGACTTCATTATCTCTTTGAAGCATAGAATTGAGATGAAAATTCAGTCTTTGTTTTATACAATCTGTTTTTAACAATAAATCACTAGTTTTTTAAAAATTCATTAAAAATGTAGGAACATTGTTGATTTTACTTTTTTTTATAATTATCATTTTTCTAATTAAATTCATGCAAAAATAGTTAAAAGTAATTGAATCCGTATAATTAATTTGGTATTTTTTTTAATCAGTTGTAATTTATAGGTTAATTAACGTTTACCATATTATTTCGATAAAACTCCATGTCATTGCTATTGTTCCTTAATGAAGTTATGATTTTATCGATATTGCGGAAAGCGCGATGCATTTACCATTGTCGGTTATCTGAACGGTCCACGATAACCTAACCTAATCAATTATTAGTTTCCGGTTTCACGTGAAAGGTATCATAAACAAGCACCACCCAACTTAACTAATTCAACACTTTGTTATATAACTTAACGAGCTTATCTTGACCAGAAAATTGATGATTATATAGTATAGTATAAAAGGCAAACCATAACATCATATAATGAAGTATTACCATAAAGTTTATTTTAATCTTAAACTAATGGTAAACTGCAAAAAAATGGTTAAGTTTCCTTTGACGTACAAATAAAATGGAATTTGAGTGTCCAAAAAATATTAATTAATTGAGACTGCAAAAACCAGGTTATGTTTCTTGTTATTTGACATACAAATAAAATGGAATTTGAGCATTCAAAAAATATTAATTAATATCGTAACGTCTCGTAGAGGTCATTGTATGTCAAGGATTTAAGTTAAAATGTCAGTTTTGTTTAGACGCTACTTGTGGTAACGAAATAAGCAGTTTCGATTTTGACAGCATACGTCAAATTGTTGAATTAATGTAACCTAAAAGTACTGACAGACTGTAAACACAGCACGCGTCATATTATGTCCATAAAGAATTAATTAAAATGTAACCTAAAAGTAATGACAGTCTGCAAATATTAGGTTATAAAATACATGTAGCTGTCAATTATGACAGGCAAGTGTAATGCTTGGCTGATGTCATGTACGTCAGTTATATAATTCAAAGGGTATTAAGCGCGAGTCACGGCCGGAAACGGGCGCACATATTTTATGGCCGTTTCGCACAACGCATCGAAATTATTTATGTTCGGCATAAATTTCGGAACACTTTCATACGTTGCGGAGATTTGGAACGCGTCCAGCAATGTTTTGCAGATCCTGTTATTTAGTTTTTCAGTTTTTTCTTTGATATCTGTTGGCGCAAAACTGCATTTCAATGAAGTGCGGATGGATCGCATCATCGAAGCAATTGAATGAAAAAAAAGGACGATCCATGAAAAGCGTTCATGAAAAATGCGAATTGATATTCGCTACTCGTTAATTAGCGACGGGAAAAGCCGACGGCGTAAAGGAGCGAAAAACAATCGAGCTTTACTCGATTATTCAATTAGCAAATGATACACTCATGCATGCACCCGGGAAAATTCACGAGCGTGAAATGCATTCAATACGTATCGTAACGAAACACATGCTGAATCGATACTTCGTAAAAATAAACAAATATTTACGGTCGGCGGGAAATTTGAATTTTGCGATTGTTTTACGATCGCAAACGTGTTATTGGTGCGACACAGTGGCATGTTTCCTAAGCCCTCTTATGGGGGTTGTTTCCTGAAGGGAATTCGCGAATTTTTACGATGCGTTTTTCGTACGGTTTATGGATCGTCGGAAACGTAAAACCCCCGCTTTAATAATCCACGCCGGAATTTCCACCCACAATGAAATAATACACTACAATGGAGAAATGGGAATATTGCGAAAAAGAAGAAAAAAAGTGGAAAGCACAAGGGATGGAATAAAAAGGTAACAGATTACACAACAGGGTAATATGAATGCAGGGTCCCACCTGTCAATTCGCGTTGCGATTTTGTTTTGCTTTCATCCCCTTTGTTGCCAACTTTGAAAAGTGTGCGAAACTTTTTGCAATTTCTTTTGAACAACAATGCCAGTCACGGTGACACAAGTGTATACGGTTATTTTAAGACAGTTGGCAATTCTAAATACATATACATTACTTCTTTTCAATGAACTCTTCTGTGAATTAATTAAAGTTTCAATATTATTTCTTTTGACTATTTATTAAGACACAAGCAATCAGTAACTTTCTGTGGATATTACAGTCATAAATTAGTGAGAACTAATATTTGCAATTTAACAAATGTTAATTTAAATCTCAAGTTTATAGGAAAATGGTAAATCTGCCAAAGGAAAAGTATAAACTCGTTTTTGTGGGTTACAAATGGTATTTTTTTAAATAATTATTGTGTCTTCAGTATAGTATTTATCAATTGAAAATATTAGAAATATATGCAATAAGGAGAAGAAGATGAAAAAGTAATATATTTATGCGTATAATTGTCATCTGTTTATGTTTTGAAGTTTTTTACAGTTGGCAACAAGATGTAACCTATTAATATTTTTCGTTTCGAATGGATTTAAAACAATTAACGTGTATCTTATGTAACTTTTGTGTAACAGTTGATTTATAAAAAATAAATTACTAATAATAATAACATTTATTAATTCAATAATAAACTCAATACAGTAAATAAAGATGAAAAGCAAAGGGCTCAGGTCAGAAATTACTATTTTGACAAGAATTGCTATAATAATGACAGCTGTCAATATTAACGTTAATTGAGCTGTATGTGATTAGACGCCATCTCGTTAGAAACGTAATCACCTGGCACATTTGGTATTTAAATTAGTAGGCGATTATTACGTTGAAAGGGGGGACCTTTCACGCGTTTGTTTGTCAAGGCTTTCTGGTATGGTCTGAGCCATGTTATTGTGACTACCTCGAAATGACGTTGCGTAATCCTGCGGGGATAGGGGTGAGGGTATTAGGGTTGAGGTGAGCTCGAACTGTGCAAGTCCATGAGATCATCACCGATGCGACATTTACACTGCGCGGGGGTGCTTTTGGTATTAGGGAGTATTTGAAATGTGGACTAAATCATCAAAAAATACTATTAGCAGTAACAAGGCCCGTACTTTTTGTAACATGTACTTTTACAGCAGTAGTATTTTATTGCAAAATAATAATAACAAATACAAATAAAATCTCATGCTGCAATATAGGTCCCTTTGCCCTAAAAATCTTTAATTATATAATTGCAATTCGATGATTGTGGAATGTGCCTCCTATTGTAGACTCATTTTAAGATCTCCTTTGTTCTTTTCCACGACTTTGTTGTTGGAAATACGCTTTCGTCTGCTTCCTTTGTCTATTCGCTTTATTGCTTTCAAAAAAATTAAGCGAGAATAAAAGGAAAACGCGATTGAAGCGCATAACGACCATCCCGTTTCCGGTCTGCTGGTAACGAGGTCGACCGTTGTGGCACGGACGTTTGTGGGGTTGCGTGCCTTTCAGCGAAACTAACCCTCGATGGATAATTACAAAGCCAATGATAATATTAATAAACAACAACTCGAATAAACGAATCGCTGCATAATAATTACGTTCTCCTTCAGAAATTAATGTCTTTGATGTGAGCAACCGTAATAAACGAAAAGGGTATGACGGAGCGAGGATAAATTATGTTTGATGCGTGTTTGATCATCAAAATCAGCAACCAAAGTTACACCGGCAATTTTTTTAACCAATTTATATTGATTCTAAAATGCACAAATAGAAGAGTATTTTGGCAACTACTGTTTGAAAGGTAAATAATTATGGATAACAATTAGTAAATTTAAAAAAAAAAATATTTTATTGTGAAATTAATAAAACTAATGCATGACATTTAAAGGGTATGACAACCATTTATTCATTTTCCTCGACAATTTTTTTCTTATGATTATTTATATAATTATAATAATTCATTTTTGTTGTTAATTTTTCATTTAATTAATTTCTTATTAGATTTTACGATCCAGATGTTTTTTCTTCTATATATAATATTTGGTAAATATGCAATTTCTTACACATTAATTATGGCTGGGTTGCGTTTTGAAATGGTGCCAACGCAATGGAAATTCAAAACAGAATCGGGTAAACAAATAATAATAATAATGATGAAAATAATGAATAGTAGAGGAGGAGACCGGTGATTGATGATATTTAATGACTGCGCTCTATTAGAGGGCGAACGAAATAAATAAACATGCGGCTTGATTTATTACCGAAAGATTGATCAGCATTCTGAAATGTCCCAACTCGCTCATTCCTCCTTTTAATTTTTTCCATTTGCTTCCATCCCCTATAGTTGATGCAAATTGATCACCGCCCTTCGATTACGTGCCCCAATTAGTTAAAGAAAACGAATTATTTAGAAATGAAATATTTCAATCGTTTTAAGAATGTTATTCTATTTTTTGCTATAAGATGTACATGCAGTTGCATATTCGTATAAAATTATACTTACACTCAGTGCTCCCAACATCTTTTATAATTACGTTAAATAATTAATATTCTCTCCAAATGGCTTCTTCCCTAATGAATTAGCTTTTTAATATAACTGTAGGAAATATATAATTCATTTACGTTAGAGGTTTAAACTAATTAAACATGTTTCTTACTGAAATTTATAATGAAATATGTAAAATTTATAAGTTTTATGTTACTAATTTTACGGTTTTTTTTTTGGTTGTGATTGGTAGTAAAACTGGTTTTATCAATACAAACATTTGGTATTGGTAAGTTGGCAATGCCAATAGCGGAAATCGCTGAAAGCTTTCAGGAATGGCACGATTTCCCTATGGTAATCCATTTGGAAGAGGGTAAAGCTCATCCGATCTTTCGATAGTGAACTGATTTATTCGGAAAGTGCGAATGACGATCGGTTCCCCGTTAATTTTCCGAAAAAAAAACGTGAAAGAGGCTGCGAGGCCATGGAAATGCATTAACATTGGTAATTGAATCGCTCGAGCTTTTCCTCGAGTAGATGGATTCTCGTGAACGTTGATGACGATGATGTGGAAGAGGGGTTGAATATATCTTAATAATTACGATCCACTTTTGAGTTTTTAATTACATTTACGACATCCCCTGTAAACAGAAAAAAAATACCGGCTGAAAATTAATGCGGAAAACAGAGTGGAGCTGCGAATTTTCCGCGGTCGACGTTGAGACACGGTTTCGTAATTAGATTCGCTCGACATCCATACCAACCACATCCATGATGAGGGTATGCATGCTTCCACATTCGCGGCAGTGTGTTGCGTAATTGCATAAGTGCTCCATCATGCGCTATTCAATTTGATTCATCGCAAAAGCATCCGATCACCAAAGAACTTTACGTTTAGAGCGTAGAGTCTTAACTATTATTCACGATGCAATTAAGTTACAAATTATACAGATTGGGCCCAATCAACATTCAACTAGAAACCCCATTAAAGCAATCGATTGCAGCTTCTCTCCAAATTACTTCCGTCCGAGATATTGATACCTCAAATCTGCAACTTATTCACTTGTCTATTCGATTGTATAGCAATTTGCAAAGTGCTACTGAATTGCAAGCAAGTTATCAACTTTTCTCAAATTTGACAGTGAATTACAGGAATAACGTAAGAGTTACAAATATATCAAACAGTACGTATGAAAGCCTGATTATTCACTTTTAATTAGAGAGCTCATTTATAATCTTGTCAGTTATACATACCAAGAAAATTAATGATTTGTAAAGATACTCTATTTATCGAAGCAACAAAAATGCATTCAAATTTGATCTCAAATTACAGAAAAACCGCAATAGTTACAAATATGACAAATAGCATTAGAAAGTCTGATTATATATCTTTAATTAGAGTGCTTATATATAATCGTGTCATTTATTATAACCGCGAAAATGAATGATTTCTAAAGACACTCAATTTCAAAACATTTCAAAACATGTTTTTGACAGTAAACTACAGAAAGTATGTAATAGTTACAAAAACGACGAATAGTACATTAGAAAACCTAGATATTTGTCTTAATTAATTATCCAGGAAAATTAAATGATTTTCCACACTTTTTTTTTAACTTTGACAATAAATTACAGAAAATCTATAATAGTCAAACATCATGAAGAATAGTACATTATAAAGCCTGAATATATGCTTTAATTAACCGAGAAAATGATATGATTTTCGACACGTTTTTCTCAACTTTGACACTAAATTTTAAAGCTGCAGCAAATAAAGAAAAGCGCGCTCCGCTGGAAAAGTTAATTATGGAAACGCGGATTCGGTCGAATTATGAAAGGGCGCTCGAGGAAAGATTCCAACTAATTTCGACTCATTAATCTCGTAACGAAATGAAGGAGATGCAGCGAAAATGAGGGCGCAAAACTAAATAAAATAAAGGAAAACACACGCAAAAAAAATAAAAGCATCTTTTCAATTTACATTTCGTCCGCTTCGCTCGGATGCTTCGATTGAAAGTATTAATTACGAAATCGTTAATTTTCCTCGCAATTAAATTCCGCGTTTTTTTCTGTTATTTCGCTTCTTTTTCGTAGGTTGATTAATGGTTCGAAGAAGGCGACGTTTAAAGTAAACTTAACAGATATAAGCTGTCTCTTTATATATATATATCTACTTCTCTCACTTGTTTTCCCATTATTTGCGCACTCGGAGAACGAAACTTCTGATTGCGTTGATAGTTTTCTTTTTTCTTTCGCGTTGCGATCGGGGTTGGCTTTGGCGTCGGTGGCGGAGCGATGACGCAAGTCGGATTGATTTTATTTGACCAATCATCAATCACAACTCTTTGACTCGCTTCTACTATCATTCGTAACGAATTTCTGCAAAAAGAAAAACATGGGCTGGTTGTCACAAAATCCATTTTCCTTAGAAGTAAGAAGTTGCAAGTTGGTCTTGTGTTTCAATCATTCAGTTTCGTACATTCAATTTTCACAGTTGATAAACTGTATTCTGTTGAGTGAGTATTCTTTGATTTTGAATCAATAATAGTACAACATTAGCTTAAATTTTTCTATAAACTAAGATTGAAAAAATATAATTCTATACCATGAAAACGTGGTTTGTGTCGAATGGGGTTGGTTTTCACGTGTCATAGAGATATATAGATAATCTATATAGTTTAAAACACCTCCTAAATATAATGAATAGTCAATAGTTACTGGGAAATTAACGTTTTAATGAAATTTAATATTTGTGACAACCAGCCCCAATAGCTTCCCCCACAGTTATTTCTATTGTTTTTTTGTCCTTTTCGAACGAAACTTCGAAATCCAATTAATTTGGTCCGATGCATCAGGACGAAAATTATAAATACCAGTGTTTGCACAAATAGAGGAAACAAGCGCAAAAACAATGCAAATGCTATGCAAAGTCGAATCGATTTCCTTCAAATCGGATATTTCATATGTAAATATTCAATGAGTAAATAAGCCTCAGTGGGAAGCCAGATTTAATTAGAATGGTTCTATTTTAACTTGTACAAACAAGACATCATTTCGATTAAAAAAAACATGCATAAGTTTAATCTCGTATTGAATCATCAACGTTACTATTAGGTTAGGTTAACTTAGGTAATATAACTGAATCTGATCTGAGTTAGTTATCCGTCAATGTTAATTTAAACTGTCTATAGAAACAGCCGATGCAAGAGGAAAACCTGCCGTGAACCCGGCGCATCCACCCGAATGAGATTTAGTTAATGATTTTACGAAACTTTGCTACAAAAGTTTCATCTAATTTTTCTTTTTCGTTTCGTATAAAACAATTCGGCAACGTTTTGAATTGAATTCAATTAATAATAATTAATATTAATTTAGAAATTCAGTTACAAAACATGAATAATACAATTGTCAAGACAAAGGGCTTTTCTTGAAGCGATTCATGTAAACGCGTGAGCGCGAGTTCGCACGTGAGTTTGTATCGACAATGTAAATTATTTTATTAATCTCGACAAATTATTCCTTCACATTAATTACCTTCGTGGCATTAAAGGATCTTCTGTTTCGTTCACAATGGAATTAAGTCCTTATAATTACATTGTACATTAATTTCAATTTGATCTTAAGTTATATAATTGTGTTTGTGTTTCATGTATGTTTGAAGCTTGAACATGTTTTTAGTCGTGTATCTTGAATTATATAGATTTCTCGAAGAATTGAGAGATTCTCGAATTTATTTTGAGATATGTTACTTAAGTTTTGTTTGATTTATTGATTTCAAGTTAATTCCAAAGTAGTTCAAATCGATAATTAATGAAGATAAAGAGAATTTAATTCTAATACCATTTTAGATAAATATTCAATAAAGTAGCTTAAAAGAGATTTATGAATTTCAAGTTTGTTAGAAAGTAGTTCAAATCGATGATTAAGATTAAGAGATTTATTTCAAATGAAATTTGTGAATCTTCTTTCGTAAATCTTCTTTGAAGTAGCTTAAAAGTGATTTATTGATTTCAAGTTTATTTGGATGCAGTTCAAATCGATGATTAATTAAGATTAAGGGCATTTATTTCAAATGCAATTTGTGAAACTTCTTACGCAACTTTACTATAAAGTAATTTAAAATGGATTTTTTGATGACATGTTTATTACAAAGTAGTTTAAATCGATGGTTTGAAATGGATTTACAAAGTTATGTTGTTTTGAAACCTAGTTGCATTGATGACATGTAATTTATGTTGTCTCTGTTCGTTTGTTTCAGGTGCGATCGAGGAGTTTGAACCACCTGGACACGTTGAACATGCGTCCGAGCGGTGGGACGGCGCCGTCCGACGGGGCTCACCTGAAGGACGCCCGCTCGGAGCCGGACTGCACCAGGCCTCTGTTGGTGCCTCCTTCTCCGGGTTCGGAAACGCCATCCCCATCGAGGCCGGAGCCTCCCCAGAGGCGGCACATGCTCACCAGATCACAGGTGAGTCATAAAATTAGTGTGCGAATTGCGAGGGCTGGCTGTGGCGGCGGTTTGTTACGCCGACTAGACGTTTAATCGATTCAATTCCCCCCGGCGACGATATCACCCCTCTCCACTCGTCTCTTTCTCTCTCAAACACACACGCTCTGTGTATGTCTGTAAACATATACATACACGTTTTGTATGCACTGCTGGTGGATCCAAATCCCATTACCAGTCAGGATCCGAAGAAGCCGAAGAACGCAAGCAGCGATGTGCATGCACGTTTCCACAAAAGTGACAGGCGAAAGTATGGGAGAGGAAAGAAAAAAATCTTATTTCAAAAGTCACGTCGGCGCTGAAAATTTGACAGTTGATTATTGGGGAGGAATTTAACCGAGGTTAACCTTTCACCCACAGACGCATGCAACCAACACATCAAACACAAAGAAAAAGGCTATTATTGGTGTAATTTGTGTAGACTACACGTCATAATTCTTAGATTTATTTCAAATATTAATTTATTTCGTGAGAACAGTAGGCAAAAAAATGTATAGTCCTTCGTTACTGTTTTCATGTTCTTGTAAACTTAACTATATATAAGATATATACAGATTTGATCGCCATCTATATAAAAATGTTGAGTTACATATTTTGAAAAATTTAAATTAAATTATTTTTGAATAAACTAAATTTCAGTATCATTAATGAGAAATTTTATAGAATATCAAGAATAGTAATTGAAAATATGAAAGAAATTGCAATTCAGAAACAAAAGTTTCAAAATTAATCGAGAAATCAAATAAAATTAAAAAAAAAACTTCGATATTAGGATAATTACTAAATCTTCAGAATTTAACAATGTTGTTTAGTAAAATATCATTTGGATTGAAAATAAACATATAAATTCAAAGTATAACAAATATATTATTCTTCTTTAAGTTTAAATCTATCTTGTAGTTATCAAACAAGACAAATAATATGGAGGAAATAGAGGTTACATGTACTAAAAATAGATTTAAATGACATCTACATAAAAGTCCTGAAGCTAAATATAATGAATAATACATTTTTGATACCTTTGTTAATAAATTATCTAAAAAGACCCAAAAAAACAAAACAATGCCTAAACACATTAACATGATCAACATTATGTTACTATCACAACAGTAAATGAAATATTATGCAACCAATTTAACTCTTATTATATTCTTGTACAATGAGTATGATGCGAAGAAATAAAGCTGAAGAACTGTTCTTTTTACAAAAGCTAATTAGTAAAGCTAATTCCACCGTTGAATAATAATATAATTTATTGCCCAGTTATAAAAACAAAATATAATTCTAAATATTAAACCAAACATAATAATAATATAAATAGAAAAAGCTGGCCAAAGGTCTATCGACCATTGGTCTTTCCGCCCATGAATATTATGTACAATGTAGAAACTAAATGAATAAGAAGGAGATAAAAAAAACATTATACAAAAATACAGAAAAAAAGAGAAGGGACATAATTATAGGGATAATAGACACTAGAGTAGGGTTTGTATGCAATGCTTATATTTAGGTGGGCTTGGTGGATGTCGAGGGATACAAAAATTGGAGAGAAGATAAATTGGAGAAATTAGGGGAAAGGGAGAGGTATCTATTGAGGATTGGAACAATTTTGGTTTTGGAATAGAGGTCATTCGGAGGTCTAGCGTTGAATTATCTTTATTTTCCCGTTGTTTTTACTACAGTTCCACATAAAAACTGAGCTTTAAGCACGCTCGTCGGCTGTGACTACAATGCATGAGACATTTGACTGATGGAGTTAACTTTATTCTTGTGCGTAGCCGAAATATATATTAAAAACGAAATACTGACGCACAATGAAACGTCAAAATTCAACAACTTACCAAAAAAAAACATTGAAAGGAACGTTACGGTTTTATTGTATTTTTTAAATTTACGCGAATTTTTACAATTATTCTAATTAAATGTTCGATAATTGCCAATCCAACTAAAAGGAATTGTGAATAATCATTGGAAACTGTTGACTGTCAATTCACAGTCAAAGGACGGTTTTGTCGATCGCATTTTCTTTTGATCCGCGGTGAATGGTGAAATCGGGAAAGCACTCAAGATCTATATATTTCATTATCAGAGTTACGATTTGTATATAATGTTGCGTGTACAAATGGAGGAAAACGGCAAACTGCGGAGGGAATTCAAAGGTGTACGTTTTCACGTGGATTTCACGAGCACTTAGTTTAATCGCATCGACACCGACTTGCGAAACACGCATTTATTTGACATTCAAACTATGTGCCGTCGCCATGGAGATGGTGTAACGTGGTCTGGGAGAGAAGTTAAGGCAATCCCGGTTAAATTGATTTACCGCCAACATTTGGAGATACCCGACGTGAAAACGTAATTAACACCATTGAGAAATTGAAGTAAAAATTGAATTACTGGTTGCTTCATTATCATTGAATTATTCAACATATTATGTAAAATTGAACATTATTATGTTTGTACAGTTTTTCAAACTTTTAATTGTAAAAAAAAGTAATTTTAAGCGTTTGCAGACGAGGGGTCATACCAGGGTGTCTTCACTCGCTTGTTAATAAACGCGCCGCTAGGCACCTCCAAGCGAAACAATTGCCATGGCAGCCACAACTAGTAACCCCGATTGTTCCGTCTGCCAACATTTTCAAATTCCCCCATATTACACACATATGCAATGGATCATCACACATATAAGCATGTGTGTATATGTATTGTATGTGTGTGCGTATATATATATATAAAATTATATATATAAATAAATATATATTTAAATATAAAAACACGTATATTCAAAAATATAAATATATTAAAATATAGTAATATACAAATATATTAATTACTTTTTAAATATTCACTTGCTCAGCTCCTGGGTCTTAGGTGGTCGATGGTTACAAAACATCATTCACTTGCGCGGCTCCTGGGTCTTAAGTGGTCCATGGTTACATAACATCATTCATTTGCTCGGCTCCTGGGCCATAGATGGTACATGGTTACAGCTTTTTGATCCATCAACTCTGAAGAACAAATAATAATTAATAGTAGAAGTATAAAGTTAAATCATTAGATTAATTACCTCAAGAATTATCCACTGACTCCTTCCTCATTGCTAGCCCATATGTACTCAAAAAATCTAAAGAACACACATTTATTATTAGTTATTTAGTTTAAAAATTAATTAATTGAATAATTACCTATCAAGAGTTCTCAACTCCCTCCTTATTTATAGATAGTCATTTAGTTATTAATATTATAAAAATACTTCTGCTTCATTTGCCAAAAAGATATTGTTTTACAAAAGAATGATCATTATCGATATGATTGTTATCAATGGATCTATTACAATCATCTATTACAATGCTAATGTCTTCAACTGTATCACAATAGGACAGGTCCAAATCAATAAGATTGTTACTATCATCAACATTATCAATTTTCCATTGAATAAACAATAGAGAATCATCAAGTGTTAACATTCTAAAGCGTAACTTGTCGCCTTCATTTGTAGGAAATCCTTGTACGCAACATTTGTAAACCATCCTAATATAAAAGTACATTAATTTAGATGTTATATTAATTATAGTATTGGAATAAATGGAAAAAAAATGGAAACGATACTTACTTGCTACAGTTCTGTGAAAATAAAAGGATATGAAACAATGGAATCCAACTGTCGAAATTCTATAAAAAGTTTTCATTGCTAAGTAAATAAACTTTCGAATAAATTCCGAAATATCTCGAACTTATCCGAGGGATTAAAGGGTTGACAATCTAAACTGAAAGACGAAACCAACTCCATCGCCTGGTGGCACCCTGGGTCATACGGTCATCGCATCGTGTAGTTCTCCAGGCGTCATTCATTTTCATTCAATTCACGAGAACCACTAACGATAATTATAAAATTCAACAAAAATCCTATATTGGAGACCGTCATATTCCAATTGGTCGCATCAAAACAGTTCGTATCTTAAAATTGTCTGAAAATATCTTTTTTTTTTGATTTTCAGTTTTTATTGAAATACTCGATAACCTCGTTTAATACTTACATCACCGAAATCTCCAATAAAATCTAAAAGTTTTCTGAAGGTGTACCTTTTATTTTCAATTCAGTCTATAGTTTAACGACCTGTATTAATTTATTGAAAGTTTTTTTTTATTGTTGAAAAACTCATACTTCGTTTTGACGTGACAGCTGTCAGTTGGTAATTAGCAAATTGTTGCAGCAACAAAAGGTGTCTGGCGTTCACAATCAACGGTTTCCAATTAGGGTTCCGCGTAATTCGGCTTAGCTGGATTAGCGGGAATTTAATTAAACGCGCGCGCGAGTGTCTTGTTGCATAACAGGAAAGAGATAGGCCAAAGGTCTCGAATCCTAGGCCCCCCTCGCTTTTGTGTAATAATGATTGTAACGCGTGATGGGTGCGGATGAATGAATGGGGGCGGGAGAAGGGTGTACATTACCATGCAAAGATATAAATTAAATACGGCGACGGGTTTTATGGGGGTTACGGGGGGGCCGTAAAAAATAATAAAAAGGTATATTGTTGAGCCGCGGTGGTGGATGGAGGCGGCGGCGGCGGAGCAAAAGAGAGGAAAAAAGCACTTAGGGATATTGTTGAGGGAAACGCGTTCCAAGAAAAGGAAGATGAAGGATGTTGCGAGAGGAAGAATGGGGGAGGGAATGACCATTCGCAGTATATCTATGCGACACAAAGGGTCCTTTCTACTTTACTCGTTATATAAATGTATATTGTACATATATACTCGTTGTATCAAAGAGAAAAATCAATAGAAATCTACTGCTTCAGCAATATATTTCGAAGTAACAATTGATTGTAAGTTAAATTCAAATAATTTTCTTGATGTTAGAAGGATTAAGGTTCCTGAAGATTTAGCATTTTTTTGACCCATTTCAATAGATTTAAGAACGTAGTTATTAATTATCAAACAAGACAAATAATATGGTAATTGTGCTATTTGTGGTAATATTGAAGGAGAATAAAATGAGAAAACAATGTTGACTCAAGGAACAATCCATCGAGCAAATTACCAATTTATAAATTTTAATGAACAAGATGGAATCTTGAATGGATCAAATTGCAATATGAAAAGTTCCACGAAGAAGCAAATGTTTGCTCTGTCTTCAAAGATAAATCTTCCACAGTCTTCCAAGACAAATCTTCTATTGTTTACCAGCAAAAATCTTTAAAGAAACAAATTATAAAATATTGGTCTGTATTGTCTGATAGCATAAAGTTTTAAAATATGTGTTAAAACTATGTAGAATTGTAAATGTTGAATAGGAAATTGTAAAGCGAATGCTTGAAGAGGAGCTTCAGATTTTGAGGGTTGATGTGGGTAGATTTGCATGTATTGAAGCAACTATTTTAATTACGCAGAAATTCGAACGTCCAATCCATTCTGATGTTTGCGTTTTGCAGAGGGGTGGTTTGGATGAAAAATTCCGATCGCAGATACGTCGGTCACGCAGCAGGAATCGTGGGTGGATATTCTCGTTCCACCCTCTTCACAAATATACGAAGCAACGTCCTTTTTGGTCGAATTCATATTGCTGGGCCTGGAACGGGTGGACGAGGGTTGCTTGAGGGTGGTTGGGCGTAGCGGTGGGATGGGCGCAATTCCGGTCCTTCCACGGAACGATCGAACCATATGAACTGATAATAAATGATGACTTTGCGCTCGTACGGCCGACACATAATTAAGAATTCTGAACGGAATCGATGCTGAATAGCTCACACCTTACACCCCCCGATTCGACCACCCACTTCGTACATTTTAGAGCGGATAGACTGCAAGTTTACGCTTCCAAAGCATACTCAATCAAAAAGTTATTAACGAAATAACAGTTGGAAAATCTAACCGTTAAAATCCGTAGTGCAAAACTATCAACTGTCAAACTTCTATGTGTTTAAACTGCCATATGTTCAAACTGAAGTGTGTCCAAACTGTCATGAGTCCAAATTGTCATGTATTCAAACTATCGTCAGTTCAAACGGTCATAAGTTCAAAACAGCCATGAGTTCAAAATTGTCATGTGATAAAACTGTCAAGAGTTCAAACTTGAAGTTTAAACTGTCATATGTTCAACCTGAAGTGTGTCCAAACCGTCATGAGTCCAAATTGTCATGTATTCAAACTATCGTCAGTTCAAACTGTCATAAGTTCAAAACAGCCATGAGTTCAAAATTGTCATGTGACAAAACTGTCAAGAGTTCAAACTTGAAGTTTCAAAGTTTAAGCAAAATGTATTACAAAGACTTCCAAACTGTTCAAAAACTAAACCAAAATAAACATAATCTATTGCAGGAGGTGTAGAAGAGCACCTTTTCACTTCTTTATTTACATTTTATTTAAAATATAAAATTGTATCATTACTTTTATGATTATTGTGAAATTATACCTTATGGTACAGTTATTATCAATTCGCCAGACCATTTAAAATAAAATTGAAGAGGGAAAAAGGGAGGAAAAGAGACCACTATGGTAAAAACATTGATCATTACGGATTATTCAAATAACTTTTCGCTTGATTACTATCATCGTCATGGTAACCGTGGGGCGCGTGTTTCAAACACGGTTAAGGTTAAACAACGTCATATTAAACGCTATTTTTTTCCTCGCTTCTTCTTCTCGTCGTATTTTTAGTTTCGGTTTTCGTTCTTTCTCCAATTTTTTCTCCTATTCCTTCGGTCTGCTTCTGCTTAATCCATATCATCTTTAATCCGATAAATAGGTTATCGCGTGAGCAAGGTTCGTGAAACGTTCTCTCTGCTGTCCTTTTTTCCCCATTTTATTTCGCTCCCTCTTTCCATCGCATTGTATTTGGTTCTGAAGTTGGATTTTCGTGTCGCCGTTGATCAAACACTGTTGTAACCAACTTATTTTTAGGCAATCAGATGTACTCACCTCCGTGCAACCGACGAACATGCAAATGCGTTGTTTTGGTTACATAAGCTGTTTTTTTTATATATTGATTAAAATAATAATAATACAATTGGCCGATTAGCGTCAAAAGTGGACCGAAACAAGAAAAAATAGTATAGCTATGGATGAAAACGGAAATGTTATTTTAGTTTCTCTTGATTTCCGATGCGAGATTATTCCACTCACTGCGTATTTTTGTTTACTTCTTTTTTATTTTTGTTTCATATTTCAAACTTATTATCAAAAACTAAACATTGTTGGAAAATAAAACATCAATTTATTAAAAAAAATAAAAGTTATTCAACTTACGAATATTTATAAGTGTTGTATTTGGAAGTTTATTGTTTATTAAGTAACCAGATCTACTCATTATGAAAAATAGTTTTGGTTACATAAGGTTGCTTTTATCTAAACCAAAACACTGAAACAATATACATAGTAAATAGTATTTTTATGCAACACATATTACACCATTGACTGCAAAAAATTGCATAATATCTAAACGTGAAACAGCTATTCACTGCGTTTAATGTACAGTTGGTAGTTTTTTTTCATTGAAAGATTCCAAACAAAAAAAGATCAATTTCAGCAAGTAAATGAACATGAATACATTTACAAATAATAATGTTAGAAACAATGTCAAAATTACGAAAAAATATGTTTATTAACAAAATTGTTTTAATAATTATTTTCAAACAATATAGACAAATCTTTCTATTATTATTTTTGTTTTTGTTTTGTTTTTACAGAAATCAAGCAGCGAATGTTACAGTGTGACTTTCGACGTTGGCGAAGATTCCACGGATGAGCTCGAACTTTACCCGGCCTGCAGAGGTATCACTTTGTAGTAAGTACATATATAAGTTTATAAACTACAACTACATCCATTATTTTTTGAATAACAATAACGTTTTTTTTTATAATTTTATATTATAAAGATTTTCTATTATATTCTAAATTTGTAAGTAATAATTAAATATATTCACTGATTAAAATTATAAAAATTGACAAGAAAAAGGTTGTCTGCTATTTTTGTTATACCAATACTAAATATTGATTGTACTAAATACTAAAAATTAAAATTATAAACTTAATCTTTTACATTTGAAAGTGAGATTTCAAAATAATTATTACTTAATTAATATTAATATATGAAAGTAATAAACATTTATAAGAAAACGTTAATCTAAAACAAGACTTGCTATTTTTGTTATGCTTAAATATTGATTGATTTGCAAATTTCAAAAGTTTGTTTGTTTTGTGCGCATACCTAGTTCGTTTTTTTCGTGCACACAGATGTAAGCAGTTATGCATACATCGTTAGTTCAAGTTGAGAAATCGATTCTAGTGGAACGCCGTAAAAGCAAGCAAAAAATATGCAAAGGAAGATGAAAGGTAGACTATTTAATTTTTTTCACCTTTACCGTTTTCTTGTTCCACGCACTAAGTGGAGTCGGTTATTGAGTTTGTGCGATAAGTACGAGGCGAATCCTCAGCTATCCCCCATTGATTACGAGCTGATCGATTTCCCACTCATCCCGAACGTCTTTCTGGCCCCTACATAGTTATATAGATTTCACTTTCTCTCTCAATCCCTTGAACACACACACGCTCTCCATCCTTCGTTTTATTAACTTGTGAGGATACATCAATTTGCGATTTCAATAGAAAAAGTTTCCTTCGTAAGTGATGATCGTCTATCATCAAAAGAGCTAGAACTACGTGAAGAAGTTCCCAGATCAAACGGCTTCGATGCATTTCTTAAATTGATCTTCGATGATCCAATTTTCTCTTTAGTACTCATTTTAAATATAGATACTTTAAATTGTTCATATATCTTGATACTATTGAATATACAACATATTTATATTATTAATAACAATAATATTTATAGCAAAAACTACAAAAAATAAACTTAATATAAAAGAAAAATAAAATAAATCTTTATTACTTCAAACGGCTATAAACCTTAGGATTTTCTGCCCTTATATTCAATATTTTCAATATTTTTTTCTTAAATTATTTATTATTTTCCACCCTTTCGATTTTTATGAACATCCACAATGCATGGATTATGTTTTATTATATATGAGATTCAAACACGATATTTTCGTATAGAATATTGTGAATAAAACGACCGTTAAATATTATGTTAAACAACGACAACTATGCAACTCAATATACACGTAGTTGTCGTAAAACAGGATACTGCGCAGTCAGCTCCAACTGACGAATATATAAGGGCTTATTGTCATGGAAACGTTTGTTTTTATCTGAGCAGATATATATAAACATAATCTTACAAATACATTTCTTCTATAACTTTTTTTTTAAAGGATTATTGTTAAGCTTTTTTGCCGAGGGAATTGTACGAAGGGCTTTCGACGTTCTCGCGTTTTATTCATCCCGGCAACAATGGACAATAATCCGGCAGTTGGAGGCAGCGATTTAATGTGCTCCGTCTGCGTGATCTGCTCTTTTATCGTCCTTTCCTTTTCAGTGTTTTTCGCTTCTTGTGTCCTTTTAAATGTACGAATATTTGTTTTTGCAGCGATTCCTTGTCGAAGCTGTGCGAGGGCCGAAGCATAGATCTGTCCTGCTGCGAGGCCTGGCTCATAGAGAAGGATACAGGCTCTCAATCGCTGCTCGCCCTCACGCAGGACACGGCCTGCTTGGTCGGCAAGCACGTTCGGATCGTGCACAGAGATGGCGCCACCTCCAGGATCAAATTCGGATCTCTGCAAGGGCAGCATTCCAGGAAACTATCTGCTGTAAGTGTTCATAAGAAATAATTAAACCCTTCTTTCTTAATTCATTAAATGTAATGATCACCAAATTTATTTATTGACTGCAAAAGAATAATTGCCTGGACCATAATTAGCTTACAGATGAACATAACGAAAAATATATCAAACTTTAAATGCATTCAAATGTACATATTCAAACTGCACGTGTTTAATTTGATTGTTTATATTAATGACTTTTAAATACTTAGGGTTCATTCACATTGCGTTTCTTGCAATTAACCTGGATAGAAGTAAATTGGATTGCATATATAATTTAAGTTGGTACACTAGCTTGAAACCTAACTGACTTCTTTCACTTGATTACCAACTGCAATATATGAAATTTGCTAAAGATGTTTTTAATATTCATGTAACATTTTTGTTTGTTTTTAGAACACCAGGCCCAAAGGTACGAGTTTCTTCAGTTCGAGCACGGAGGATCCGTCGTGCTTTCAGGATGTGGACACGAAAAAGGGCAAGCAGCGTTGGTCGAGTCTTTTCGGAAACAGCAAAGTTAGTTGCATTTTGATTTATATAAATAACTAAAATTAATAAATTTCTTCCAAAAGGACACGAAACAGATAATGGAGCAGCTCATCGAACAGTTGCATCACTACAGTAAATTCGGAGTGCCCAGCTGCCAGGTGTATCCACAGGGACAAAGCGAAGCAATTGATGCGCTTTATAAACTCGAGGATGACTGGAGACATATCATCGATGTTAGCGGTAAGAGAATCTCAAGGAAACGTATACATCTTACTTAATATTCAAATCAATACTATTTAGAATTAAGCGAACGTCAGCAGAAGCAGCAAACTGCGCTTTGGGAGCTCATAAAAACTGAGGTGGCGTACATCAAGACGCTGAAGGTCGTAACTGATGTAAGTGGAAGCACTTTTTTTATTAAAAATTGAAACTAAATGGCTGATATTTTTCGTTTAGTTATTTCTGGCGTGTCTTCAAAACTTGCAATCGTCGAACATACTGAAAGAAATCGACACAGCCAAGCTCTTTTCGAACATCGGAGATATCCTCGATGCCAATGTGCAGTTCTGGGGAACAAGTCTTTTCCCGTTGGTGAGGGATATGAGGAACTACAAGCAGCCGGCGTGCGTGGAAACCATGTGCGAAGGTTTCCTGAAGATCAAGGAAAGCTTTCAAGCCTACTACCAATTCTGCGGGGAGCAGTCCAGGTGCCAGCATTATGTTCGTGAGAATCTCTCGCACAACGAACTCTTCACGGCGTACCTCGCCTGGTGCGAAGCACAGAAGGAGTGCAACAGGCTGAGGCTGCTCGATATCCTAGTGCAACCCATGCAGAGGCTCACCAAGTACGGATTGTTGCTGAAAGCTATTCTGAAGAACACGGATGATGAATTGGAACGTGAAAATCTTGGACTGATGGTACAACACAGATTGTAGATGTGCTTTTTCAGTTACTAATTACTCTCGTTCATCTTTCAGATCAGATCAGTCGATGATTTCGTGATCAACGTGAACTTCAGCTTGAAGCAGAAGCAGGACAACGAACGACTAAAAGGCATCATCGCGAGGATCGAAAGTTACGACATCGTGGTAAGAGACCAACCAAAATAAGCTAGCTTATTTTGAAAAGCTAACCTAACATATTATGACATGCTAAAACTAATATTCTTTTAATCGCGTGATATAAACTAATGATCTGTTATAGGAAAGCAAAGACGATGATCTGGAGAAATTGCTGAAATCGCACAATCAGCTGGATTTGAATAAGCCCATGTTAAATTGTCCGCCAGAGAGGAGGCGGCATCTGCTGCTAGAGGGAGATTTGAAGCTCAAAGATAACAGCACTTCCAAAGTACGTACACAACTTTCTGGAAATTATTTAATTTATTATTTTTTATATGTTATTGCAGATGGAAGTGCACTGTTTCTTACTGACTGATATGTTGCTGGTGTGCAAGTCATCGACGAAGAAGGGCGGAACGGTGCGCGTCGTCAGGCAGCCTTACTTGGTAGACAGATTGGTTGTCATAGAGATTAACAAGGAGACGCCGACGTTGGCCTGCGTTTACAAGAACGAATTCGATATGGCCGTTGCCGCGTTTCTCCTTCAGAACAACGATCCGAAGAAGCTGAAGGTAATTAGATTAGTTAATTAATGAAACTAGTACTATTGTTAACTTTGCAGAGTTGGAAGGATGGTATTGCGAAAGCGCAAAGCTTGTATTACCAAGCTAAACAGAGTTACCTGAATGAAGAGAGTTTGGATACCGAGTACAGCTTCGAATATTCCACCGACAATGATTTGCATTGTCTTCAGTTGGCGCCTAGGTCTCCGTTGGCAACTTCTTCGAGGGCGAGTCGGGTCTCCAGTCTTGCGCATAGCCACAGGTAACTTCTTGAGGATGTTTCCAAATTGCTTGATTAATGATAACATTAATTGTTCAGTGGTTCCGTCGAGATGAACGATCAATCGTCAATTGGGTCAGCCAAAGACGCTTCTCGCGCGGTGTCCGTAGAGAACGACAATAGGACCGCTTCGATATCGAGCGATGAAGGAGTTCAGCCTCTTCCATCTGATAAATCTCCCGTCTCTCAGAAGAACTCCTTCAAGCATCGTCTGTTCAATAAGACGCCGAACACGCTGTCCGTGCAGCCCTGCACCCACGGCCTAGGCCAGAGCCTGCCCAACCTCGCCCTGGGCTCGCCCAACGTCGGCACCCTCAGCCTCAGCTTGAACCATCACAACACCCTCTCCGTGCCCAGCACCTCGAAGAACGGCCACCTGCTGAGTCCCACTCATCGAGGGATCAGCTACCCCCCGCCGTCGCCGACCCGAGGCAATCTGCGGCGCGGATTGGCCATCAGCCAAAGTAAGAACCCGCCCCTATTAAAAACGCGCCACGTGACGTCGACGGGCGCCACGGGTGGTGCGATTCCTGCCAGCTTCGACTTCGACGTTCCCATAATCGCAGGTAACAATCAGGAAGATGCGCCAAAGACGGCTCAGAAAATGACACATGAAGTTTCGAATCGGAAGCTATAACAACCAAATGGCATCTGACAACTAATAAAGTCGGATGTTTGAGGTGATTCGATTCGATTCGAAACTGATGTCACTCATGCACACAAAATTGACAAATTGCTCTTTTGTGACTGTTTCTTTCTTTTTCTCTTTTTTCGTTGCCCGCCACCTCCTCCCACATATCGTTGCGCGTAGAAGAAGAAAACTGCGAGACGACGTAAAATTGCGAGACCACAATATGGCCGCGCCTCCATTTTGTTTATTGTGCAAAACGAAACAAACATGTTTTTTTTGCAATTCGTATGAGACAAAGAGAGAGAGAGAGACAGACAGACGGAAATACAGACGGAGAAAGAGAGAGCGTCTTTGAGTTTTCTTAACTTCATTCAACTTTTGCGTCTCTCTTCCAAATCAAATATGATGAGACAGAGAGAGAAAAATAAAACGATCGAACAAACAAAAATCGTGCCTTACATGCAAGAAAATAAATATGAAGCAAACAAAACAAATAATTACAAGTAACAATAATTTAAAATAATAAAACGTTTTTGAAAGCCCAAGCGAAGAAGACTCGCAATTTTGATTCCTTGGTGAGCAACACTCAGATTTAATTTGTAACCCTGCATACGAACAGAGACGAACAATAGAATTATTAACTTAATCGCAGATTCGTGAAGGAAAGTTGATTCCAGACTTACATATTCATAATTGAAATCAATCTTTTGCACAATCTGTGATTAAATTTTAAAAAGAATATATATATACAGACTATATTTTATCACTCGTAGACAATTAAAAATAGATACTTAATTGGTCAAATTCTTGTATTCGCAGCAAAACACATCCATTTTTTTTTGCAAAATCAAATTACATTAGTTTTCGTAATTGTAACATAACCTTTCTTAACCTATAAATCGAATTAAGCATTTTATAACCTAATTTCTAGATTATTTTTCTGACGGGTTAAATTATTGAAAAAGTACAATAATTTTAATAAACTTTCATATTTTTTTCCTAACCTATAAATTAAATTTATTTTTCTACATAATTTGTTTGACCAGTTAATTTTATAAGTATAACTAATGTAGCCTGTCTAACCCAACTTTTTATTGAAACTAATTTATAGATAGAATATTTTTCCAAACCTAACCGTTCATATCTTTACCATTCAATTAAACATTAAAATAGCTTCTTACCTTATATCTTAATAAAATTGAACACATAAGAAATATAGTCTAATCTAACTTTTCGTGAAACTAAATATAAAGATAGCAAATTTTCCTAATCTAACTGTTCATAAGCTCTTTATATAATTTATCAGAAATATAATCTAACCTAACTTTATTTGGAAATCAATCTAAAAGCAAAAACTTTTTGAACTAAAAAGTGGATTGGTGCGTATATAAGAATTGAACCATTTAATGCTTATAGACAGCAAGTATTAATTATTTTAAATATAACATTTTTCGTTGATTTTCTTTTGCTTTTGACTTTAGTCTTCTCATATTTTCTTTGTTGTTGTTATTTTCTGTTCAATGGATGTTTCATGGCGCACATTGTTTTCTTGATTTCTTTCTTCCCGTTTTCTTTTGTTCTTCTACCCCCTTGAATTAGATGTTAGCCTTTCGACGAGGCCGGAGAAAGCACTGATTTTCTTGTTACCGTTTTTTAGCCGGCAGCAGTCCTTCCTCGGAACCGCTGGAGAACTTCTGCAGAGGGCAGCACCGACAAGCACTCACCAAGCGTTTCCATCGCAACGACAACAAAAGATATCACACGGCTGGCGCAGTCGATGACATCAAGGTTTGCGCTCAAATTACTGTTTATTTATATTGATTCATTGATTTTGTTCTTGTTGTTGATGATGTTTACAGAAGAGCAATGAAAAGGACTCCAGTATACACAAGAGATTGTCCTGGAACTGTGGTAGTCAGGAGTGTCAGCATCTGGCGGAAGCGGAGGATCAGACCTAGCATAGGAGGAATTATCTGTGTCCGACATTAATAGAATGTGCGACGACGCTAGTCGCCACTTTATTACTTAACTATCTGCTAGAATCCTGAGAGGCCACAAGAAACAAAAGCAAACTTTAGCTCTTAGAGAGGACCAAAAAGGCATTCCTAGACCCCGAAACCCTCAAAACCCCTTTTATTAAGTAATAATATTTAAAGAGAAATCTTTAAATAAACGAAGGAGATGAAGAAAAATGAAAACATTCCAAACGAGAAAAAAAATATAAGAAGTTGAGACGGGAAAACAAAATCAATGAATTGTATACTCTGGCCTAATATTTTTTTTATACACTTGAGAGAGAAAAAGAGAAGTAATAAAAGCGAATTTTTAGGGAAAAATACTGTGAGAAAGCGACGAATTGTGTGTGATTGAGTGATATGTAGAAAGAGGATACAAATGCAAATTTGGGGGTAGAGAAAGAATGGTATTTTTGAAGATGCTTCTATACAATAACTAAATAAGTAAACTATATATATATATTTAACGATAAGTGTATAAGTATTTGTAAAGAAAAGAAAAAGAGAAGATTTAATTAATGATTAATAATTGAATGGTAAAAGCAAATTCTAAATGAAATTACTTCCTTCCGGGAAAATCCCCTTTGTCGGGCAAAAAGAGTTAAACGTCTCCGCACGAAACCGAATAATAATTGTGTAATCATTTTTCCGTTGTTCTCGTTGCCGTGTTTCAACCGGAACGTTTAATTCCGGTTTTTGCTCAATTTTCTCGGACGACACGACAGAAGTAATCCCTAATTGTTAAGAAAGAGAAATATTTAATAAACAAATAATTATTTGTAAGTGAACGGCTTTATCGAAGAAGCAATCGCAAGGTGTTTTCTTTTGTCGTAAGAAACTAATAATAATAATAATATGTAAAAAGTTAATAAGATGAATTTTATATTAAACTAAAAGTTGAAGTGAAACGAGAAACGAAAAACTCTTCCTCCTCATTTTTGTTTGTTTGTTTTTTTTGTAAGAGAAATGAGTGATGTTACTATTATTTACTTTAAGGATCGTTCAATAACCGATTAATTTATTTATTTCTTTGTTACTTCGCTTTAAATATTTTCAAGAATTGTTATTTATTTTATATAAGCTTATATATTTACCTATATATGTGAACATTTATGTATTGCTATTTTTTTCGCCCACATTTTTCTGTTTTATTTTATATACTATATATACATTGTTATTTTTTTAATTTGATCTTCGAAGAGATGTTTCAAGATGGAAAAGAGATTTAAGAGAGAAATGAATAAATTAGGGGAAGATTAGTTTCGTGGACGTGTGCGTAGTAGGATGAGCTTTTCTCATTTTCTAGCGCTCCTCTCCACGCTCATTGGTTCGCCGCAAAGTCCGAGTGTTTTCCATTGTTTCTCGTTCATTTGTTTGTCATTCACTTGTTCCGAGCGTACGACCAATGAGAGTGGACGGAGAAAATTAAAAAAAAAAGATTAGTAGGCGAATTTCCCCCTTGTTTTCTAGTTTAAAACGAGATTTGTTTTTTTCGGAAACACTGTAATAAGAAAAGAAAGAGACAGAAAAGAGAATTACACACAAAAAAAATGAATAAATAATAATAATAATGATGATGAAAATCAAAATTTACAGAAAAAAAAATATAAATACATAAACGAATCAACAACAAATTTAGTTTTTTTTTGTATCTTAATTCCTAATTTCCTTTATCTAATAACACTTTCCCAAAATTAGTTATAATTTATTTTTAGGTTTTTATATTCGATGTTGGTCAGATTATATTTGATTGTGTTGGTTAGCAATCGAATCCCTAAATTAGGTTACATCACAATCATATACATCATAAACATTCAATTTACAATCCTAAATAACATATAAAATGAATAAAGTAAAATGTAAATAAAATTTGTAGTTATTCGTGCTTTTTTAGGTTATGATTTTCTATAAAACTGTCAAATTATGTGTGATTTTATAGGTTAGGATTTGAATTGACAGGTTATAGGTTAGCATATATCAAATTAAAGTGTCAAATTCAAATTATAATAATATTTGAAAAATAACTTATAATTTCATAAATACATACCCTCCCCTCCAATGAATGTTCTTTATAGGTTAAAATTTTCTATAAAACTGTCAGATTATGTTTGATTTTGTAGATGAGAATGGATTAAGGTTAGAATCGAGAAGTTATAGGTTAAGATGCAGCAAATTTGAGTTACGCAACAAACATGGGTATCGAATTTCGATTAGGCAATCTAGGTTAGGTTAATCTGTCAAATTAAAATAACATATTTAAAAATGAACAGTCAAAAAGTAGACAAAAATGAACGGAAGAACGATAAAACTGCGTGTTTTTATTGTGTAAAAGTTAATTTCATTGGATCAACATTATAAAGTCAATAACTAGATTTATTTTTTGTAGAGATTAAAATAGATCAGATTATAAACTATAAATTAAAACGTCGAGGAATGCTTGGTAACAAACTAAAAGATTAATAAAAAGTAAACATAACAGAACATCAAAAAAGAGCAGCACTTCTCGAGAGAAAGAACTTCTAATTATTATTTTTTTGTTGCATACATACGTGTCTTGGATTATCAAAGATGCTAATTTTATTGTTATTGTTGGTAACAGTAGTTTCCTATCCTTATTTAAAATAGTGTTTAAACCTATTTACAGATCGCTAAAATTATCAACCTCGAAGTAATCTATAGTTAGCCGAGAATACGGGATGAATCAATTTCGTTCTCGTGTCAATTTCCTTCGGATTCCTTCATATCAAGCACCCAGTGCTTATATACAGGGTGTACATTGAATTTGATGTTTGTAAAAACGGCTTTCAACTACTTACAGTTTATGTTGTTATCATTAATTACTTAATAGATTTCAACTTGTTCTTTACATACAATCTGGTTAAAACTGGACTTAATATTTAGTGAATGGAATCGATTTAATTCATTTTCCGACACAACCTCATGTATTGCAATAATAATAATAATAATGTATATATTTTTTTTTCATCGAGTCCAAAAATCGCGTGACTTAAGTAACGTACTCTTTTGTTTTCAATTTGCTTCGGGTTTAATCCGAGTGCTGACGACGGCCGTTCGGATCCGTCATGTCGCCGTTGCTGTTGGGGGCGGCGACCTCGCAGCACAAAGTCCTTTTCACCTTCGTAGGCCAAAACTTCGTTAAGAAAAACGCACTGACTGAACAGAATAATTTGCACATCAGGGGGCAGAGAATCGCCTGATGCACGACCGCCGCTATCCTGTAGTAAGGACCTCCGAAGGGATCCAGGATGGCCGGGCAGATCATGTGATTCAGGTTCACCTGGGTCGGCTGTAATCGCAGAAACAAGTTACTAACGAACGTCACACATCTGCTGTCATAGTTGACAGCTGTCAATCATGTAGGTTACATTTAGGTGACAGGTGATAGTTCGCAATGTGACATTGTGAAGATTGAGGAAACGTCAATTAATAATTGTATTTTAGATTCATCTGGTTGTAATCATAGAAACAAATTGATAAAGAACGTTACATGACTACTGTCATATTTGTCACTGACAGCTGTCAATGGTGTAGGTGACAAGTGACAGTTCGAAATGTAAAGATGAACTATCAATTAAAGCTTAAATTTCTTACTTTGTTGTTACGAATCGAATTGAATGACTTGTGTTTAATGAAATTGTTTACTTACTATGGCGATTGTCTGCAAAATTGCGTAATGGTATATAATGTTAATACTATAGCTGAGGGCGTTCCAACTTATGTCCGAGAATTCCTCGACGTTGTATACACCTGAAAATTGAACGTGAAACGAATTAATCGGTAGATGGAAACAGGTTCATTCGAATTCATTTGAATCTACCTCCAAGTCGTAGAAGATAATAAGGCACAACGAACATCATCCCATGCTGCACCCAATATATAGCAGCTTCCAACGGGAGCTGAAACGAAAATAAATTATTTACGTAGGTTTAAATTGATTAAAAAGAACATTAATTATTATGTTAAATAAGAACTGTCAAAAATTGAATTAAAGTAAATGAAAAAAGTAGAATTTTTATTTATAATTTTTATATAAATTTACTGAAATTAGTAATTGATGGTTCTACTCGATGAAAAGGAAAATAAAGATATGTTAATATAGCAACTAATATAAACTGTTACTAAAAATGAACGTAAAATTTTAAATGAATATTCGAAATTTATTACTGCATGTGTGCTTTCATTGCTGAAAGAAATGTTCCAGAAAGTAAACACAAGCATAAAATATGTTTTGCATCTTGTGAAATTTAACTGAAATACGAATTGAATTTGTGAAATCTATATTCTCACGAATCTAACCTAACCTATATGCTATTAAGCATCACGTCATTTCTAACCTTAAACAAGGTAATATAATTTAACCTCTCAATATGTGACATTTAGTGAAGTAATATATGTGTAATAAGGTAAATACAATATATTTGATCTGTCACTTCATATGTGTCATCTGAGTTTGATCGCTGACATTTTATAATGATTACAATGTTTTATTTTCGAATAATAAACTTGAAATTATTTACTATGATCATATTTTATGTATCACGTTACGTGAGATTTACATGTTGTGACATTATATGATATACGATAAATTTTACGTAATTAAACACAACAAAAGTTTCGCTTATAAATTGTTACCTAACTCGTGGTTTCGAAATTTTAATTGAGATTTAGTACCAATAAATCAATTTTATAATTACCACTGTTTGCGCAAGTAATTTATGTTTAACGTCACATTTGTCTCAAATAAGGTTAGGTAAAATACAGTTAAATTTGTGAAGTTTTGATACGAAATTGAATCTACTAAATCCAAATTTTCGTTTAATCGAAATATTAATCTTAATATCGAATTTAGATTTACAATTAGTCATATTTGCGCAAATAATACATTTTTAACGTCAAATTTGTGTCAAGTAAGGTTAGGAACAGTTGGGTTAGATAATATTTTGATTATGTGTTTTTCGATATTGAATTGAAGACTTACTATTCTAGAATCTGTTTCTGGGAAGAGGAAGGCCAAAAGCGGGCCGTTGAGCAGATTCAGATGAAATCTGAACACAGCAGTAACCATTTTGTTGGGGGACGCAGCCAGCAGGTAGATCTGAAAGAGGAAATTAAACATAGTTGATAATTTGTTGTTGATCAAATTTATCGATTGTTGATTGCTGTGTTACCTGCAGGGCAGTTGTTACGTGACAGGGATTTAGGAGGTATATCACAGTCCTAGATGAGAATTTGTATCCGATTTCCATGCCCCAGATGAGGGACATGAGGACGAGGAGCGCCCTCCGACCTCCCCTGTCCCTTCGCACGTAATCGGCGGCCCTCGGCAACGAAATCCTTCGGAAGGACCACCAGAAGGTCGCGAAGCATCCGGCAAGAACGACGACGGATTCCATCCATCTCCAAGTCGGATCCAAATAGTCGGCGCATTCCGGTCCTGCGTTCCGAGGCACCGTCTTGTTGACACCGCTGTACGCCCAGTCCATCCTGCAGGATCACTCTACGCGAAGTGGGTTTACAAAAAGTCGTAGACTCTGAAAACTGACAGTCACTCTTTGAGATCTGGAACAGATGCAGACAGAGGAAATAGATTATAATCTCTTTCGCAAATTGAACAGACGAGGACGACGACGACGACGACGTCGAATCCGTCGCGCGTTCGGCTCGCGACTAAAATTAGGATTCGCGTGTAAAATAAATAAATTTCGGTGCCCCGTCCGTTCGCTGCTTTCGCATCGTCTGAACGAGACTCGCAGCTTATTTGCATTACCAATTCTCCATTCAGAACAATTTCCACTTCGTTTCGGTGGAAAGTGCGAAATCTTACCGTTTCTGTTTATAATTAGATAAGGCTCGTTACGCAACCGCGCACATCGAACGAAAACACACCGCAAACATTTTCAGACTTTGCCGCTGCTCTTCCTCACCATTCGTGTCTCGCATTTCCATTCCGTCGTGTAATCAATTACTACATTTCAGATACAAGCAGAAAAACGCACTTCGAAGCATATCAATTTTCATGTTTACAGCGCACAATGCACTATCCTCCTCACCGCATAGATGGTAACTCGGGAAGCGTTAATAAACTACTGACTATTGAATAAGTGAATACAGTATACACGAAATACAATTAATTACATAAGTGCTCTTTTTTATTTCATTTCATCAAAACAGGTTTTATTCAAGGAAATTTGAGTACTTTTACCAAACACAACAAATATTTATAATTAATGAAAATCAATCATTATTATCTAAAAGTTGTGCGAATTGTAAATAGTTTTTAGGAAAAAAAAGCAGAATATATCAATACGAAATATTTAGTCAAATATATTTACAATTATTTTCTGTCATATATATATTTTTCACTTACTCGTTTAATCTGCTTACTTTACTGTGCATATTTATTTATTTGATTTTTTTTCATTTTTATTGAACTTTATTTTTATTTAAATTTACTTGTAAGTAGAGTAAAAATTTAAAAAAATCAAACTGTCTGGTTTAAATTAAAATTATTGTTATTTATTGTTTTCACTGCTTAACATCATAGTTGTCGATGCCAGAAAAAAAAAACAACGAAAAACCTGTTACGTTCTGTTTTGTCACTGTTCTTAGTCATTGGGTCACCATAGTTAATGGTAAGCTTTTCATAATTACAGATGAAAAGAAGTCGTACATCCAAATCCCATTTGACCAAATTGCAGCTAATATAATATAAATATACTTTTTGTAGGTCTTCAATTGTTTCAGACCTTGAATTCGAATTTCACGCACTTCCCACGTCCAATTATCCTTGCTTCGAAATGCGTTTCGGAGCGTATCGTATGCAACCAAATTAACACAGATATTGAAAAAAAATACTAAAAATTGAACTAGTTTTCATATTTGGTTATTGAAATATTTAGATTTTTTAATTATTTATTTACTATTAGTGAATTTATTACGCAGATACTATATTAATTCGTAAAACCTAATATTTTAGTTATTTGATTTTTACCAATTTTATAAATTAATTATTTAGTCGATCTTTAATTAGACTAATTTAATACTGCTATATATTATATTATAGCTTATTTAGTACTAGTAAATATTTATTTTTTCTCATTAAGTACTATTAACTCTGTGGGTAATGTTATTGTAAACGATATTTGTAAAATCTATAATTTCTTAGATTAATTTTATGCTTCAAAAACTAAAATTTTCGTTATTTATAAAAATTTTACTGTTTTTTTAATTCAAAATACTTATTTAGTACTAGTAACTCATTAATTATACAAATTTTATGTTACTAACTCTATATTTAATGTAAATAAATCTTAAAAATGTATTTTTTCCTATTAATAATAGCATTTTGTTATAATATTACTGGCTTACCACGAAACTCCAAATATTTCACTTTGAGGAATCAACACTTTTTGGTTTGAATCATGTATTAACACTGTTTACAGATTACACTTCGTATTTTTATCAACGCATAAAAATATATAATCTTATCTCTGGTGATAATTGTCTAACATTTAGCTAAAACAGGACGCAAAAAATTGTCAATGAACCGGCATTTATTTTAACTTCTTGCAGCAATTTCAACAATTTTAGTTTATTAACAATCACTTTTTCTTTTAATTAAAAGAAAATACGGAAATACCTCGCATAGTGCGGCTTTCATCAATGATAAATATACTAGGACACAATAGTTTTGTCAATAAACAAGTACTTATTATAACAATTAAACATTTCTTAAATTAAACACTCATTTTCTGAATTGAAAATACAGCAATACTTCGCATAGTGCGGTTTCCATTAAATGAAAATCTAACTGGAAGCAATTATTTTGTCAATGAAACATATTTTTTTAAATTTTTACAATAATTTAAACATTTCTTAACTTAAACACCTTGTTCTCAATTTAAAATATAACAGCACCTCGCATAGTGCGGATTCTATAAATTGAAAATA
This sequence comes from Nicrophorus orbicollis, assembly GCA_018845635.1. Taxonomy (NCBI): domain Eukaryota; kingdom Metazoa; phylum Arthropoda; class Insecta; order Coleoptera; family Silphidae; genus Nicrophorus; species Nicrophorus orbicollis. The sequence goes on along the minus strand of JAFMTC010002560.1, from coordinate 5,284 downwards.
TAATTGTATGCAATTATTTTGTCAATAAAACTGTACTTATTTTTAGAGTAAATTAAACATTTCTTAATTTAACACCTATTTTATGAATTTAAAATACAACAGTACCTCGCATAGTGCGGTTTACATCAATTGCAAATACAGCAAGACTCAAATATGTTGTCAATAAACCGGTATAAAAATCATACTTTTATTTATCTGATTTAAATAAAAACAATAACTTCCATAGTGCAGCTCCGATGAATTGCAAATAAAAACGTAGGCATTATTTGCATAGAATGTATCGTTTTGTTTGCCTTTGTACCACGTTTGATGTTGAAATAGTGAACGTTAAATTTCAAATATTTCAAAATTCCCACGATAATCGAACGGATATTTGCACAAATTGATATGTTCCTTTGATCTTTGCCTTATGGAATTCATTAATACGAACAAAGAGTTTTGCATACAATTTTTACACAAAATTTAAATATTTAACATATGCCATTTCCGTTTGTTAATTCGTTCAACATTCATCGTTTGACAGTTTGTTGATTCATTCATCATTGATTATTTGACAGTATAATAAGTGAATATCTGGTTGATTATCTAGAAATGAAGTGAAACTGAAGATGTAATACGAACAATGCAGCATTGTTTGAGGACCCGGCGCATCCGCAATAATAATAAGGATAAGCGCAATAACGTGCATCAGATTGAGGGATGTGTCAATGTTGACGTTTAAAACGTCAACGCCGGTCGAGAGCCGAGAAAAACAGTATTGAAACATCGGCAAATCTGAACGATTGACTAGCACCAATTAATGCTCGATGCCGTTTGTTTCATTGCTCCTTCCGTATCGATTCACGAGGCGAAAGAAACATGTAATATTTCAAGCCGAATTAATAATTCACTGTTTAATCGATACACGTTTTCATGGATTTACCGTACATATAATTGGAGAAACGAAAATTTTACTCACGAATCTCTGATGACATCTTTTCTTTCTTTTATCTGTTAAGTTTTCATCGTTTCCATTTCTAAATGTTGTTTTTTTTTTCTTCTTCTGCAGATTGCAGCAATTGCCGAAACTCGATTTGATTATTGTTTTGTTGGATCACTTTTTATGCTGGTCTTCGATCACGGTGAAAAACCGAAAAATAACATGTAAAGGAAAAATTATGAAAACAATTGAGGATAATTTTTTTTTGGGGGGTAAACTCGCAATGGTTCAGAATCCGGGGAAATTCGATACACGGACTTGTGGACGCATTAGCAAACACAGTGGCAATATTCAGGGGCGACGACGCTCCCGACGTCGGCGCCGTTGCGCGCGCGACGCTTCCCACAAGACTGCAACAAAACACTGAAAAAAGTAAATAATATTATAATAAAATAAACAATTTTCAGATTTTTCATGACTTTTCCTTAGTTTTACATAATTTCTTAGCAAAAAAGGGAACTATGGAAAACAGATTAATTCGCGTGACATCTGGTGGAGAAATGGCACATTGAGGACGCAATCGATTATGTAACAATCTTGAATCGTAGTGTGCTATCACCAGTATTGTTGTGTTTCTTTGAACTTTTACGGCTGATGTTAGATGGAGCCACGAGTGCTGGTAATTTTCTATTAATGCTGAATTAGATTATGTTTAAAATGCATTTATTATGTACATGATCTTGAAGATCATTTCTGTAGTAAATATTCACAACACATATGAACAAAATCTTGCCTAATTATTAGAATGATAATTAATTATTTCAATGTTAATTATGAACTGACGTAACAAATGAAGGCTTTCTTAAATATTGAAATGAAAATATTTAAAATATTTTCATTTCAATATCTTTATTGGTTCAAATTGGTTCAAAAGGCCTAATGACCGAGGTCTTTCTACTATTTTTTTTTACAAATGTTTTTATTTACAATCTATTTTATAACAAAACATTCAGTAATTGGTTTAACGGATGACAAATGACAATTTAATATTGGATTGCTACTTAAATGTTAAATCTTATTAGAAGATTCAGTAAATTACATCGCTTCAGTCGGTTCGTTGTTAAGCTATTATCAAGAATATTGATAGCTAAGTCATTTGGATGTTTTTCTAGCCTATTTTGGTATCTGCTACTATATTTCCTCCACTGTTTCTATTTGAAGATCCTCGTGTATTCTCCTGTTTGTAATGTACCATGGAGCTCCTATGATTCTTCTTAGGCTTTTCGACTGGAATCTTTGTATAATAGCTATATTAGATTTGCTAGTGCTTCCCCACAGCTGTATTCCATAGGTCCAGACTGGTTTTAAGATCACCTTATAAATCAACAGCTTGTTTTCTTTTGAAATTTGTGAGTCTTCACGTAGTAGCCAGTACAGCTTCCTGAACTTGATTTCAAGTTGTTCTCTTTTTGCTTGGATGTGATCCTTCCAGGTCAATCTTCTATCCAGATGCATACCCAAATATTTAACTTTATTAGCTGTCGGTATAATTTTTCTGTTGATAGTCACTGGTGGACAGTTTCTACTATTTAAAATAAAATTATTCAAAATCATATTATATATTATTGATATATGAAAAACTGTTGAAATTATATTGTCGTAAATTTCGTTTATAGACAATTTTTAAACTACTCTTTTTCAGAAATATTAATAATCACTCATTAAGTAGTCTCCTATCATGTTCTGATATTTTTTGTTGACGAATACTTACACTTATGTAGAAAATACAAAGGAATTACTTGAAGAGAAATTGAAATTGCTCTTTTGGAAATCCATCAATAATATGTAACAAATCTTATTTAAAGTTTCCTAAATTCTTACAATTCCAAGTTTTCCTAACAATATTTTTGTTTATATTTTATACAAAGAATATGTGAATTTTTTAAAAAAATAATCAAAAATTATTTCTAAATTGTTATGTATAATCGTTATTGTTTTTATATCATTCCTTATTATTCTATTGGTTTTTGTAAGTACGTTCTCCTTAATAACTTACATTTCCGTTTAGGAAGATTCCATCCCCTAATCACTAGAAAGACCGACTATCTTAATCTAGTAGACCATTCATGTAGTGATAAGACTAGATATTTTGGCATCATATTGTGACTTTTTTTTACCACTACCCAAATATTAGGATAAGAAATGTATACATCAGTGGGCGACTTTTCACCCACAGGGAAAACCCATCCCCTACGCCCACTGCTATTAGTTATTATAAAATAAGATGTTAATGTAATATCAGATTAGTCTTCGATAGTCTTTGAACAGTCTTAGCTGGGGGAGCTAACGAGTAACTTAAGAGAAGAATGTAACTCTTAGTTAATAAAACAAGAGATCAACACTTATATAGTTGACTTCTCCATAAAAACAATCAACTGTACAATAAAACTACTTAGAATATTCGTATTTGATATTCATAAACCCCTCAAAGACTCCAAAACTACGTAACTACGAGATAATCCACGGTGTCCAGAGATTTTTAATCCCGGGACACGACAAAATAACAACATTTTTGTACATTATGTAAACGAAATATTTATATTGTATGAAACTTATTAAAAAAAATATATATTTCATTCATGTTACATTTATTTAGAACAATATTATTTTATACCTAAAATTTAAATATTCACATTTTAAATTTATCAATTTAAAACATGTTTATTTGCACCTTAAAAAAGGTTTTTTAAAATATTTTTTAATATAAGACAATACTTCTTTATATTTAGTTGAGGTTTTGTGAAGAGAATTTTTGCGATAAATTGTACGTTTTTAAACTTGTTTTGAATACAGTTTAAAGACGAGTAAATTATTCTTATACTAAGTTCTTGTTTTCATGATATTTTGCAATAAGATTAAGAATAACAAAACGTATTAATTTTTTTCTTAAAAATTTCAATCGACTATGAAAGTCGAAACAAATTTTTAACACTTTCAAAATCAACAACTCAATTAGTCTTGAAACCATTGGAAACTTTCCAACAAATAGTTTCAAAATGAAAAATTCGTTTTTTATTTATTTATTTATCTTATTTACATACAAATTATTAAGGGTTTATGCTCCTCTGCTGCAGTCCATGGATATTCCATAGGCTGGTATTGAAAGTGAGCTTCTTCTATTTATTTGTTCAAATTTTTATACCAGTCTCTGTAGCGCAGTCTTGTTGTAATTTGTTCAACTTCCCCATACTCCCATACCGTAACTTATCCTGGATGTGAACAAGGAATGAAATACACCCATCTTGTACTCATCTGGTATAAACTTGATCTTGATCTAACGACCAAACTCCACTAACAAACTTGAAATAAATTCACTCATGCATATATTATGGTGGATAATTTTTAATTTTCATTAATCCCAAAACGATTAGGTAGATCGTGTGGTTTAAAACGCTTCATTCTTCGTCGAAGTGATTCTGTATGTGTTAATTCAATAGCTAATTGGTTTAGATGGTCCTCCAGCCGACGATGATATCTTGTGCTGAGTTTAACTATCTTTTCCTTTACAAAACTGATGTTAGTGTAGTGATGTGTATTCATTTATGGAGAACGAAGGAGCATTGCTCTGAGCGTCTTGGGCTGGAACCTTTGCATCACATCAATGCTTGAATTGCAGGCAGAACCCCAAATTTGTATACCGTAAGTCTAAATAGGCTTTATGATGGTCTTATATAGAAGTAATTTATTCTCAACAGAGGTTGGCGAGTGTTTTCCCATTAGCCAATACAACTCTTTTAGTTTCAGATCCAGCTATTTCCTCTTTGTTAGTAGGTGTTTCCTCCACGTCAGGCGTCTATCGAGATGCATACCCAGATATTTAGCATCATGAGCCTGCGGCTATTCAATGATACGGGTGGACAAGTTTCGTGTCTCATTGTGCTTGATGCTAGGTAAACCCAAGTTAAAATGAGACGAAAATGCAGTGAGCTTGTATACCTTAACCAAGTATTATTTTGCCCCCACCCTTAAAGGGATGATTTCACCCCACCCTTACTTTAGTCAGGTGATATTTCACAACCTCACCTTTACTCATCGCTAATGATAAAATTTTCTTGAAGTATTCTGGAGAAAAACTAAAAAAAAAACTTATATCTGCAATATGTTTTTTTCAATTAATTTTCTATAAAATAACCAAATTTATTTTCGGAATTTAAACTTATTCGTGTCTTTTATGATTTTGTAATATTTATTTCTGCAACACTTTGTCAATCGTCATTATATTTTTTTTAAAGATTTGATCACCTTACGTCATAACCTATAAATTAGTATTTCTCTTGGTACTCAAAGAAAATGTTATAAATTGTA
>JAFMTC010002557.1:14677-27126 GCA_018845635.1 Nicrophorus orbicollis | reverse complement strand
TGCAGGCGTACGGTTTCTCTCCTGTGTGGATCCTCATGTGTACGGTCAACTCTGCAGTTATCGTGAACCTCTTCTGGCACACCGAACACTGGAAGGGCTTCTCGCCCATGTGCCTCCTGATGTGCTCTGTCAAATGCGACGTGTGGTGGAACTTCTTCTCGCAGTACTTGCACTCGAACGGTTTCTCTCCGGTGTGTGTCCGCATGTGGATCTTCAGATTCGCCGACTTTGCGTACTTCTTTCCGCAAAGTTCGCACATGTACTTGTAGGAATCCTCGACCACGATCTCCGTTTTTCTTTGCGTATCCAGCATTGCGGCGGCTGGTGTCAACGGTGGATACTGCGGCGTTGGGTATGTCTGCGTCTTCACTGTTCTGCAGGCAACCAACGCTCTGGGAACGTTGTTGAACTTCATGAAACTGGAGAGACTCGAAACCGGAGACGGCACCATCTCAGTGTCTACCGGTAACGAATCGTCCAAGTAGTTAGTAAGGAAGTCTTGACTAGATGTTTCGAGCTTATCCGTATCCAATTCAGGATCGATCTCAGCATATTGTATTGTTGGAGTTATTTCAGATACCTGCAGAAACAAGTATCAATTAAAGTTGGAAAATCCAATTGGATTCCAATTATAATATTTCACACTATTGAAATATTTTGAAGAAATGTATATTTATTAAAAAACTCTTTACAACTTTGAGATAGTTTCCTTTAAATTAAGAAATTATTAAAAAGTTTTCAGAAAAGTAAAATTTTGTTGTGTTGATTGAACAAATGTACATAAATAGTATTTATACAATTATTAATTAATTAAAAAAATATTTATAATAAATTTGTTGGAAAATCTAATTGGATTCCAGACAAAAAAAATCCTAATAAAAATGCAGACATTTCAAAATAATTGATTTTTTTTTAAATTCTTTTTTTTTGCAGATTTCAAAAATGGAAATATTGTTTTTTTAAATAAATTAGTTGGAAAATCTAATCATATTTCCTTATGAAAATACAAATATTGTGATATAAGTAATAAAATTTTAATGATTTAAGAATCAATGAATTCTGGCAGAGAGGTCGATAGCCCTTAGTTGTATTTATTTAGAATTATGTATGTTTTTATTATTAATTAGAATTCTTATTTCTTTTATAAACTTGCTACCCAATATATTATATATATTAAATAGTTAACTCAAATTTTGAAATAAATATATAATAAAATTTCTTAAAAATTCATGTTGAAAAAGTTTTCAAAAAATAAATTTGTTTATTTTTGATTGAACATATATGCATGTATCAGTAATTGTTGTTCATTAAAGCTAAATCTATTATTTATGATTTAAATATGAAATATTACTTCTAAATTGAATTCTTAAATAATTTAAATTTGAATGTAATAATCTACAAACCGGAATGTATGATTCCAAACTGTTATTAGAGATTTTCTCATCAGCCATAAGACATTGCTGCAGTGTGCTCTCCGAGTCTAAGCATTGAATCCTGAAGTTGTAAGCAATCCTCAGATTGTCCAAGCAATAATCGCATATCAAGCTGGAGAAACCCTCCTTGATCCACGACTAAAAATAATGCATCGTAAAGATTTAAGCCATCTCATAGTAATCACAAGTGACTTACTACTTCAGAAACACAGGTGGTCAGTTTATCGCAGAGCTTAATTGTATCATTGTCAGGGAGGCATATCGAGGTGAGAGTGCACTCACTTCTCAGACAGGCCCTGCAGCACTCAGTCAAGTTGAAAGGATTACTCAGCTCGGACTGCATTCTGCCTCCTCTTTTGAATCAGAGTGAAAACCCAGCACTTCTCGCAGAGTCGGCCAGCGCAATGTTTTGTTTTGTGCTTTGACAGCAGACGTCAAATCTTTGCACTGCTTTCACCTGTAGGGGAGGAACATTTCCGCCAACCAAGAACAAAAAAATAAATACACATATTCAAATTTGTAAAATCGAATAATTGAATTTTATTAAATTATTTCGCAATAAACAAATGTTAGATTTAATTCCTACTTATTTAATGTATTGAATTTTAAATTATATTTTTTTTATTGATATTTTTCAAATTAAAATTTTTATTTAAATTTGTTTATAAACAGTGAAAATTTTATAATAACTATTTAATGGATAATCAATGCAAATTGCACTTAATAAGCGTATCATTAAAAGTTGTTAATACACTTCAGGCTAATTACTAATTTGGATAATTGATGAATGGTTCCTAAGCAACTGCAATTAGTCTTAATTACGCCATCTGTTGCAACGGGAGTGCGTGTGCAAGTGCCAGTGTTTACATAAGATTACCGGAGTCTTTTTCAAGGTACGGAGCTTGCAATAGCTAACGCTTCAATTTTACTCTAAATTCCATCTAAAACTGCAGTCTTTGCCAGTGTGTAATTTTAATTACAATTCTTAGCAAAATCCCAGTGTTTTATTTACATTTCTAGGTTATAAAATACACGTCATACGCACGCTTTTTAACCAATAATAATTATTTTAATTAGTTTACCAATTTATCGAGGTTTCATACATGTTGCACCATCTAGCGGTAAATTGCTAGAAACAGTGGTTTATATAATCTGCATTTGAATTACAATATCAACAACGTAATTTACAATAGGTTTTTGTTAAGAGATTATAAAGTTAATTAAAAAAAAATATTGTTATTTTATTCTTAAATTATCTTCAAAATAACTAAAGTTCATTAAACTCAAGATGAAAGCACTGTAAATGATTTATATGGATTTCCCATCCATTGATGATTACATTTTAAGGATAATTAGTTTAATTTGGCTTTGTTAATAAAGATAATTAGATATTAGTGATAATGAAGTTGCCTACATCAATAATTTCGATGTTTGTATCTCTTTATCATGATTTTAAATGATATAATTATAATTATATCATATTTACTTGCAATATCTATATATTTTGAAATAATTATTTGAACAATATAAATTATTTCTTTAATTATTTTCTATTTTTATTACATTTTAAACTTATTTATTAATTTTATTTGACAAACTTTAATATTTTATAAATAATTGTAAATCAATTCTAATAGTTTTAAATATGCAACAAACGGAATCTTCATATGTTAAAACACAATTATGATTTAAAAAGATTAGTATTAATTTGTGATAATTAAGTTGCCTATATTTGGATATGGCCTTTTATTTAATATTGCCATTTTCTTAAATAATTTTATATACAACTAAATTATGATTTTTGATTAAGTAAGTTTTTAATTTAGTTTTTCAATATCCATTTTAAAGTTAAACGTTAAAGAAGTTGCCTATACAAAGTCCGCGTTTTCAATTTTTTTATAGTCGACAAAAAATTGTTAATAACTATCTGAAATTATTAATCAAGTTGTGTTTAATATACAAATAATTTACATCCAACTATTATTTATGCGTTTCTCTATAGATTTACGTAATTAATGTTGAGATTGCGTTAGCAATTTGGTACGAAGTTACTGTACGTTTGTTTTGGTTTAATTGCAGTTTGTAAGATGTCTCAATACAACGAGGGCCAGCAGGAATATTGGAATTCGAATCAGGGATTCCAGCAGGGACAGGCGGATAGCAGTTACAACTTCGAAATGCCTGTTCAGCAAGACTTCGGCCAGGAACTGTAAGTGCCCACTTACACTAATTGCTGCTGCTTAGCTTGAACAAACCTGCATCGACGATATTAACGAAATGCACAAACACTGAACCTCCACAATTGTTCTGGTATAATATATTTGCAGAGTACGGATTGAGATATAAGCTGAAGCTAAATAAAAACATGATATTGTATGGGATTTATTTTGCATCATGTAGTAAATCTGAGTGTGGAACGGTGTATATTAATTTGAGAGTCTATCGAATTCTAAATGATTTTTTTGAGCTAAAAGAAGGGTACATTTGGTACGTCCTGTCAATGCCGTACTCCAGAAACAGTTTGTTATTAACATTATAAATTAGAAAGTTGATATTGATGTTAAATAAATATCTATACTTGAGATTAAAAGATTTATAAAATTATTCGTAATATTGCTATTAGTGTTCCAAAGGATTTTCAGATTGTTCAGGCATGAAATAGAAATTGTGAATGAGTGTAATGAATTTTGGATGTCTAGGTAGGAATTTGTAGAATATGTGATATTAACGTTAAATGAATATCTATATTTGAGATTATAAGATTTAAAAAATTCTTCTTAATTTTGCTATTAGTATTCCAAAGGATTTGCAGATTGGTGAGGTATGAAATAGATGTAGTGAATGGGTGTAAAGAATTTTGAATGTCTCATAGGTATCTCAAATGACTTAATACTACAACAATTCAAGTGAGATTATAAGAATTCTAAATTATTTCTTAACTTTTTGCTTTTAATGTTCCAAATAATTCGCTGATTGTTGAAGTATGATATAGAAGTAGTTTAATGAATTTTGACTTAATACTACAACAGTACAAGTAATCAGCTGAACGCAGAGATTAAAATAAATCTAATTATTTCTTACCTTTTTGCATTTAATGTTCCAAATGATTTGCTGATTGTTGAATTATAAAATAGAAAGGATTTTGTATAAAATGAAATAGAATACTGGTTTAATTTGTAGAATAAAACGGTGTATATTATAAGTTAGTCCAAGAAAATAATAATGATGATTCAGAGACGGCTTAATCGTGATGCTAATAATGTAGGTGGGTAAGCCCATCAAGCTGTTCTGGATATTAAGAAAGTTTTATCATTACGCCACAACTTTTAATTTTATAGTAGTAATTAAGTCGCCGTAATGTATGGGATTATTTCTCGTTCGCAGGAGTTTCCAGTCTTTCGAAGGCGGCGCCGCGACTGCTGCTGCTGCCTCCTCCTTCCAAGCAGAAGGAGTCAACGTCTACGGAGCTAATCCCTATCTGAATTCGACGTCGCACTACGATGCTGGGAACATGATGACTCCCAACGACCAGGAGAGTTTCGCCGCCGGAGACGACGAGTTCGCAGACGAAGCTCCACTCCTTGAAGGTCTGTCTGTTTAAATTTCGTCCGTCGTAAATCTGATCCACATCAGATGCACATCCCTCGGGTGGTCTGTTGCCTCTTATCCCATTTTCAGCACTCGCCGGACCGGATTTACAACTAACAAAACAAACCATTTAACGTTTGACCCTAATCTTCTTTAATGCCCGCCCTCCGCAGAAGTTGGCGCGCTATCGCGATTCAACTCATCCCCCGCTTTTGCGCGAAAAACTACCCTCTCGGAGCGCAGTTTCCAATTGAAATCACCATCGCCGGATCCAGATTTATACGCCAACTCCCTTTCCAGACCCGAATTAAAGTATTAAAACTTTCGACGACACAGCAGAAAAGGATAGAGGAATGAAACAACAACCACGACTATTTATAAATTTCCGATTTCCAACGTTTTGCTCTATCAAGGATTGTCATACATTGAACACATATTTCTGTTTGCAACAATAGAAGATTTTTCTAGCTTATACGTAAAAAATGTAATTTACTTTTATAGTTGATGCATTAATTTCAAATTGAAAGTATTATAAAAGCTATAGCTTCGTTCATAAACAAATCCGTTCCATAATCCATACTTTCAAAGGATTATCTTACAACCATATAATTTCAAGACAATAATTATATATCTGTTTACAATAATACAGGATTTTCTGGTTTATGAAACGTAATTTACTATCACTGTTGATGTATACATTTTAAATTGAAAGTGTTGAAAAACTTTTGCTTCGTTCATAAACAAATTGGAAGGTTCCATAATCCAAGAGTTCAAGGATAATCATACAATGATGCATGAATTGATCACAATAATTATATTTCTGTTTACAATAATATAAGATATTTTGCTTTATGAAACATTATTTACGTTTATAGTTGATGCATTAATTGTAAAAATGATTGCTGTAAATTACTGCTTACAAAAACAAATTGATCTGTTCTATACATATAAAAAAATATTATTAAAAGTTGTTTCCCTCGTTCAGGGTGAATGACCGTGACACGATTTATTGACTAACTATTATTTCACTCAACTGTTTATTAAACAAGTCGTTACCATAAAAAGTGGTAACGAGATGCTCGAATTTGTCGCAAATCAGTGTATTTTTTCATTTTACATTTGTATTGAAACTTGAAGTGACCTTTCCTACTGTAATTGCATCGGTAAAATATTGAACAGAAACGATCCGCATTTGAAATGTTAATGAGCAGGTGTGATTCAATTAATTCGCCGCACAGGAAAGATCAATAATAAATTGAACCCGTCCGTTGATGAGAATCGAATTTTGTCGAAATATCCAACCGTCTAGACTCAGTGCCATTACAAATTCCGTATTGTTTCAGAATTGGGAATCAATCCGGAATTCATCATGCAAAAGGTAAGTGCAATTGCTTGTGGATTACTCTCAATTTTGTAAGTTTGAAAATCAGATTTGAAGCTGAAAATATGATGACTGTTTGTCTCGGTCGAAGTGAGATGAGGCTTCGGGTTATGTTTTTTTGTTTTTTTTTTTGAGAGTTGAGTTCCTCACAATATAATTTCGCCGAAGTGAAATTTTAAATTAAAGTGCACGTGCATGAATGTAAATGGGAAATTTCTGCGATGTCGTTGGTAGGATTTGCTCCAACAAACCCCGTCCCGCGTTACAAGGGTTCTGCTGTTTGTACACACACACAATCACACGTGAGCGCTCTCCTGAACATATTTTCCCATAGGTTGATATGCATGTATGCGCGTCTCTACTTTGGAAATCCATTCACGGCGATGGCAGATGCAGATTCGGTGTGGAGGCACAGTTTCGAGGGCTCATGTGTTTTACACGAGGAATCTGACGAGAAGTTCATATGTTTCTCGAGATCCTTTGAATTCTTTATTTCCTTCGCAAACACGCTCATTACTATCATCGTCGTCGTGCTTCAAATTTTATGACCGGTAGAATTATCTGATGAACGCTGAGTTCTTATAAAATCTTAAAAATTTCCTTCAATAAAGTCATGTCTATACGTATAATTCATTTTTTCTGAAACCATAAATGACATGATTGTAAATAGGCATTCTAATGAAACATAAACAATCAGGATTTCTAACGTGCTTTTTGTTTTACTTATACCTATAGCAATTTCCTCTAATTTAAGGAAGACATATTTTAGCTTCGAAAAATGAAGAATCTTTTCAAATTATCAATTTTCTCGGTAGTCATAAAAGATACGAATGTCTTTGAGCACTCTAAATAAAGATAAATGTTTTGTCTTTTCAGTGCACCATCTTTATGGTAAAAATTGATAAAATACTTTAGTTTCCAAAAATGGAATATCTGTACAAATAATTCATTTTCTCAATAACCATAAATGAAACGATTATCTTTGTTCATTCTAATTAAAGATAAAAATTCTGACTTTCCAATACACCATCTTATTTATAATTTTGTAATTTTTATGGATTTCCTATAATTTACTGTCAATTTTTTGTAAGTGTCTGAAATCGTATATTTAGAGTTTGCACCGTGGTTAACATTATCGTCATTGTGCTTCAAACTTTATGACCGGTGGAATTATCTGTAGAACGCGAAGTACTTCTCATAAAACCTTCAAAATGTCCTTTAATACAATCGTGTCTTTGCAAAATATTCCCTTTCTAGGTTACTATAAATAATGCGATTGTCTTTGAGCATTCCAATTGAAGAAAAATGTGTTGTCTTTTCAATCAACCATCTTTTACGTTTGTAACTCTTCAGGATTTTCTGTAATTTACTGTCAAGTCTCTGACATGTTAGTGTTTAGGGTCTATTAGTAAATAGGAAACCTGAAGCAAATATATAATTTGCACCAATGTTTCAAGAAATTGAAGAGATCAAATTTCTAAAGAGCGTTCTTCAAGAAAGAATGCTATTACCTTGTGGTAAGACATATTTATGATGTAATCTCCACATTATCCCGAGAAATTGAAGTAAGCACGAGTGTGTGTGTTCGTTCCAGAATCGAAGATTGATGCATAAACGGTAACGCTTCTCCGATGGCTTTTTAATTCGTGCCGTGTCTGCGCGATTAATTATCCCTGTTTTTGCCCTCCCCATCCCGATTCATCATAAATTATGACCGAACGAAAAGGCGATTTTAAATGGATCCGGAGTGAGAAAATAGTGAGATTCACTCCCCCCAACCCCTGTTCCATCCGGTTCGTCTCGCCGTCGGCGGCGCAAATGGCTTTTGTGTTTGTTGATAAATTGAAGGATCACCGGTTGATTTATCGGGAATTTAAATGGTTTTCATTTCTTCAACAATCCGGTAAACTTTAATTTATATGTAGGAGAGATGGAGGCGGCAAACGCGGATTTAATAAATGGCAGCAGCAGCGGGAAATGGAAGCCGTGGCGTGGCTTTCATTCGAAAGTAAGAAGTATTCGAGAGAGAAGAGACGAAGGATGGATGCGAAAAAGAACGTCGGTGGGAAATATGATGGAAGGACGACTTGATCCGCGGACGGGCCATTAAATAAGCAAGGAATCAAGGGAGAATTATGGAATATAATTACTGTCTGCATGGCAGTGTTCCCGAAGATTATCATATCCATTAAATATTCTGGCCTAGTTCCGAGGACTCTCCAAGGATACAAGCGCTGGGATACACTTCTCCGGAGCTCGGCGAAGATGAATTTACATTACTTAGTAATTAAATTGAGGAAGGCGAAGAAGAGAGTGCATAAGAAGAAAAAGAAATGAAAAATTGGAAGCGTATTCTATTATTCAAAACCGCTAAGAGTTTCCATCAGCAAATCGCGTATTCCTCATTATTTTCTTGCACACGGAGAAAACAATTTCCATTTGCGTTACACTCTCAGTCTCAAAGATAATCCAATTATTTAACAGTTTATAATTAATTAACAAACACAGATAATTAATTAGAAAATTTTGTATGTATATTGATTTTTGTTTGGTGTCTCTTTTTGCAGCGATATTTACCGAATATCCATTCGGATATTTAGTACATTGCAGAGACTTGTTTGGAATCGATGACCATTGATGACTATTTCCTTGAAGACTGTTCTTCTTAGGAACCAATGGTATTAGTTCAGAAGCATTGAAAATTCTCTGAAAGAAACTACAAAATCCTGTGTCGTATCTGGAACTCAAACTGATGATCTCTAGCGACTCTAATCATATGGCTATGAGTCGCCTTATATTGAAATTGAAAAACTGTCACCAGCAACTTTTTTCATGCATCGAATCCATCAATTGAAATTCAATTTCCAGTTAAGTGGTTGCGGTCCAAAAGTCTCTTTCAAGGCAAAAAGAGAGTTTTGACGGGTTCACCTTTTCACGTGCTGCTTTTTAACTTCCCCCGAAACTCGATTTCGCTGTGTTTTCGCTGCGTGCCTTCATCAAGTTTGGGAACGCTTGATTTGAAAGTCGTTCTCCCTTCATTATGGATCGATAGCAAATTAATTACCTAATTTCGTATTCCCTTGAAGTCGCCGCAACTAAAGTGGGTTCTCGCGTTGAGAGAGAAAGAAGAATAAAACTCAAGAAGGTTGAAATTAAACACAGAGGAGAGATACGTAATAGCTTAATTTGAGTCGTGGATTGTTGCCAGTACCGTTGTTAGTATTTGTATTTTTCTTTTGAATTTTGTGCGAATGGAAGTTCCTATTAATGAATTTGTGTGGATCTGAGGAATCTCGACGGGTGGGATTATTAATTCACGGAGGGAAAACGGTTTAAATTATTGATGACTTCCAGTCTGATAAAGGTTAATCAAATGTCCCGTGTAAAGGAAAGGTGTATAGTTTCTGCGCTTCGGATCCAATTAGTCGGGCATTTCGAAGGGAAAACTAAGCCCCGTTCACCCCGTTTTCCTTTTCTGAATTTTTCATCTCTTCCACTTTTTGCCTCTCGCGAATGTTCGTCCTTGTGCAAGCTATGTCGGGATTACGGATTACCCGGTTAGGATATTTATAATGTCGTTAATGCACGAATCCCAGTTTTATTAATAAGATACATCAAGAGATTATCTATCATCTATGCATTTTTAACTTTTTTATGAAATTATTATGCTTCCAAGCTGTTTCTACACTATACACGTTGCGTTTGCTACAGGCGCTTTTTAGTAATTACAGAAGCACCCTCGTTACTAAGGTAATCGTTTGGTAACAGTTGATATATAGATGTACTCTAGTTACTAAGGTAATTGTTTGGTAATAGTAGATGTACTGTTCCCAAACTACTACCTTAGTAACCAGAGCGCGTCTATAGTAATAGTGTTATTAGGTTACTAAATTAGCGTTTTTTGGTTATTTCAGTTATGCAATGGATTCGTAAATACGATTTCCTTGGTTTTCGATTTGCATCAATAAAGCAGCGTTAATTGAAAATGACCGAATGAAATCCCTTCTGGTCTGGCCATAAAAATGGGGATTCGCTGATGATTTACGCGCGGAAAGGCGCAAAGGTGAAAGCCATCAGACAATTTGTACGGTGCCGTAAAATTAACGTTATATTCGTTATAAATCTCGCAACGGCCCTTCGGTCACCTGAGACCCCGAAAAGCGACCTTTATGTCTCCCCGAGTGCAAGTATTAGGTGGCCACCATAAAATTGATTAAATAATAAACTTTGCGCATTCGCCACTCGCCGCAGCCGGATATTTACGAAAGGAGACCGTTTCAAATTGAATCCACCCCTTTTCACCACCTACTTGATTCTACGGTTCGAAGCAATTATTTACCGCGATGAACATCTTAAGGACTCGGCTCTGTTTATGTTAAGACCTGGATGAGTAGTGTAAATCCTTGCGAGATTAATGGTGCCGGCGCATTTGCCGAGAAAGTCAACAAGCAAATGTCTATAGTCCCCGACTACAATTCATTGCTATAATACTCACACTTTAATTCTTAATTGACTCAATCGTCAATATTTAAGATTTATGATTTTTTACTAAATAAATCTTTAACAATATGTTATTCAATATTTGATTACTTCATGTTTGAAGATAAAGTAATTAATTATTATAGTAATTACTATTTATGATAGTTTTTGTGAAAATAGCTAAAGTGCGAAGATACTGCCTTTTCGGACGTTAATATTTCATTACTTCACTTTTGACAGCAAATTTATAGCTCAAAACATTCTTCAACTATTCAACTTTGATAACCATATTTCGGATTAATTCTATCTATTAAAGTTATAGAGAAAATCACTAAAATATGAAATTATAGGTATTAGCTATGGATTTGTAAGTTTAATCCCAAAATGGTCCGTATTATGAAAAATAGCTGCGGGTAAACTTTTTAGGGCTTCAATTCCTTCCGATTATTGTTATTTCTCGTGTGCGGCTCGAATTAACCGTAAAGGTCCCTAAAATAAAACTACATTCATATTAAACGCATTGAATGGCCAAGAGAGGATATGTTGGATAATGCGAAGAAGGAAACAAAAAGCGACGGGGTTTTGCGAATTGCTCCCCGGAGCCGAGTTGAGGCAAGGCCTTCTCTGCACGCCGTTCAATGGATAAATGTTTGTGTATGTATGCGTGGGTGTGTGTGTACTTTGGAAAGAGAAAGAATGAGTGAATTCCGGGTGGAATGAACGAAGAGAGTACACTTTTGTTCTTGTTGTTTCTTCCTCTCTCTACTGCTTTTGTTATAGAAAAATAGCGTGTGAGAAATGTGCCGCAGGAAATAATTCCTGGCAGCCGGCGCTGAGGAAATTGGCGAGACGAGGAAAGAGAGAGAGAGAGAGAGTGCTGAACGTAATGAAATAAATAGTTAAAATACCGCTTTGCCAAATGGCTCCGCAAATTTCGCCTTTCCGCTTAATGCGAAATACCTACACTTATCATTATTTTATTGAAGCGAATGATGTAAGCCAATATTATTTCTAACTCATATTAACTTTAACAGGATCTACAAAAAATATGCAGCTTTATTACTAGAATTCCATTTGCGAATTGTAACATTGAAGTATTCATTAATTATGTTTGTTTAATTACCAATTAATTCTTAAAATGAAATTAATCTTTTATTTCAAATATCTTTATTTATATAATACAATAAAAGAGGTAATTATAATTTAATTAATTGAAATGATGAGGGATTATTATAATTTAATCTTTATTGTAAGGAATCTTATTTTGTTTAAAGAAACAAATGAATTTGATGTAGTGAATGATGTAGTTCTTCCAAATCATGAAATTACATAAATTTACAAAATATATACAAGATTTTCTACTATAATTTTTGTGTTTTATGTTTGAATAATAAAGTTACAAGAATAAAGATCTAACCTGTTTCCAATTGAATCTCTGGTACCGCATGGAAGCGTTCTTTGGACCAATTTTGTATTTTATCTACACATCTGATCTGCCAAAAACAAATAAAATAACCATTGCTACGTTCGCTGATGACACAGCACTATTGTCAATTGATAGTAATCCA
>JAFMTC010002538.1:0-15643 GCA_018845635.1 Nicrophorus orbicollis | reverse complement strand
TCTGAAGCAGGAGGCTTTACATAATCCCAGTAGTTCTCTCCGTAAAAAGGAAATAAATCACGACCGTTTCCATAAAGCAAATGCTAAAATGTCTAACTAACTGAAGCACATATACAAATCTTTCAATCTTTCCACTTTAAATTTTGATTAACATCATTAAATCGCAATTGCATGCAATTCAGATCGTTATATACCAAATTCGAGTATCTACGTGGTGATTGATAAATTGCATTTTACAAACAACTCAAATTGTTAAATCATAACAAATTGTTTTTTCTAACTCCAAGCATATTTGAAATATACAATATTGTATACATTTTCATTAGCATCATTAAATCACAATTGACGTTATGATGCAATTCTATGTAACAAACAACACAAATTGTAATTTTTTAATTCCAAGGATAATTTAAGGATTAGTAAATCCTCAAATAACTCTTACAATAATCACTAATTCGAAAAATCAAGACAAGCTAAATGCTTTATGAGGCTGTATTTTTTTTTCTTCTTTGTTTGTGTCGTTAAATAATCGCACTTTTGCGGTCGATGCTAACGTTACTTGTGGTTGGGGAAAAACCAGTCGGTTGTTGTTCGTTTCTCTATCTTGAAATGATACTCTTCGCAACGCGAATGATAATCCCCTGCCCGTTTATTGTCAGAGCAATGTTCAAACGATGTTCTTTCCATATATACAATTTTTTTTTTGGAATTATCAGAAACTCTTCTCCGTACAGATAGTTGTAAAACAGAACGATAATTGAATGCGAGCCGCGCTTATCTAATCCACGACTTGTGTATCATTATTGTGTGCGATCATCGTCTAGTTTTCGAGAGAGTCCAAATGCTAAATCGCACTGCCTAAATGCGTGCATTTTTTTTGGATAATATACAGATAAAAAGTATCAATTATTGAAAGCACTTATAATTGTAACAACAAATCATTAAAAAAATAATATTTATTAACTTTTTTGTATTGCAATTATTTATGTAATATTTAAATAGGTCATAGTTTTAATACGTTTTTTTATGAATATATTTGAATAAATTTACTATTGGAATACAAATAATTATTAGCAGCAATTTTTCTTTACTTTCTAATTTTTGATTACTGCATTGCATTGAGTTATTTTTTTGAACTTTTTGTTGCAATTAATGTTATTATTATAAAAATAATATATACAATTAGGGATAGTTGTTTTTTTTGTTAATTGTTTCATTATTGTTAAATATATATAAATCTTTACTTTTTGTCTATTTATAAGAATCATTCAAGTTAGTATATACACTAAGTACTTGCGGATACACAAGTAGCTAAGTACATGGTATTGGGAAAGTAACAATTTGCTACCAGTAGACTTTATACATTGTACGAAATAACACTCTCTCTGGCTCTCTCTTTTTTTGTTTCTTTTTTTGCAACGCTGAAAAATGTAAGGTCGACCGAACTGAGGTCGGGTTAAAATAGATAAACTCTCCGGCTAAATGCAGGTTAACGTTGCTACACTTAGATAAATAGATACCCAAAGTATTCCCGATGCGAAATAGTCCTGGCCCGTAGTCTCGGCGACAGCAAGAGTTGCGCAACGAAACTTATTTATTTTCTCACGTACATTTTTGTGTATTTGCACAGACTATATATATATATATATAATTTTTCACTCTCTCCTCACTTCAGCTATCAACAAACAGACGTTGATCACATGAAACATTTACTGCATAAACATTCGTTTTTGTTCTTTTCTTTGCAAATTTATTGTTGATACAAAATTGCAATTACTGTTGCAAACGAGCACATTTTGTTGTTGCAAAACGACTTCTATGACGAACGTTATCACATTTTTTTTCATATGTAAATTCATTTTCAGCATTTATCGATATGCGTATCAAATCCGAGCGAGAATTTCTTTTTGTTGTTGCCTCATTTTATCGACTAGTCTAACGCTCGGATGTTGAGTAGTTCCCTTGGTTAAAAGCTGCACATTTATTATTCATTTTAACGAGCCGCACACTCTGGTTTCACTTTGCGAAGTGGCAACCAGCGTTTGATTGTCGCAAAAGGAGGTCGCTGAAATTAATGTTTCCAATCACTTATATTTCAACTATTTGTGGACCTATTTCACAACTCTTTCAATTGGTCATTATGCATTGATTGTTTTCAACTCTGACCGATTTCCATAATTTCCAAATTGATTCTCATTATATAAACTGAACTATATAATTGTCACATAAAAATAGATTGATTTCTCATAGAAATAAATATAAAAATTTGATGAATTTATTTATAAATATAGATTTCAATAGAAGAAAAAGGGCAAATTATAAAGAAATTAGTTAGAAACAATTAGGTTCTTTAATTATAGGAAAGGAAGGACCTAATTGGAAGTAAAATTTTCAAAATAAATTAACAATAAACAATTATATTTCAAGAATTCTTGAATTCAAATAGTTTATTATAGAAAAAAGATTGTATTGAGATTTTTTAAACAAAAAACAAAATGTTTAAAATAATTATATTAATATGATAAATTTGAACAATTGTTAATAATTTGGAATAATTATTGTTAACATTGAAATAAATCGTTTTCCGTAGATTATTGAATAGCAGTAGTTGCAATTAGAGTAGTTCGGTGAGTAATAACAGTTATTAATTAGTACAATGTAAGGAAATCAGTGTAACCGCAATAATTAACATAATTAACAGACTTCGTTTAAATGGAAGCATTCGATTTATGCGCTGCGGTTATTGCACACGAAAATTGCACTTTTATCGACTGTGCATTACGTGTGTGTGAGCGCGTTTTGTGTGTTTTTTTTTAATATCTCATTGTATGTTTCCATTATGATTTAATGGCCGGCCGAAATTGACGTAGCCACATTAATTCGGTTACGCAATCGCACTCCTGTAATGAGTGGAACCCGTTTACCGGTTATACGGCAACGACGATCACGTCGCATTTGCTGCTCAGAACTTGCTGATCTTGCGTAACATGCAAGGTGTGTGCAAACACTGCGTGGCATTCTTCCCTCGGATGGACACTGGCAATTAGCACCATCGGACAAGTCGCTAATCAAGAGCACCGCATCTTTCCCAAAAACACCGACATTGTCTGTCGGTGTTTTCGCAAAGATTTTTCGGTTTTATTAATGAGCCCGGATTATTAATTGACTCCAATTGGCGGCGCAAGACCAGTTTCGCCTTCATCTTTTATTTACATTCCCGATCTCGATTCATTCCAACTTATTAAGCCCCACAGTTCGTTTCATTCCGTTTCGTTTACACAGCTTTAAGCATATAACGTGTATTTTAACAAACATTTTAACGCAGAAAACGATATATTCAAATAACAAGTTCAATATTTCTACTTGTTTTTACCTATATAAAACAATTTGAAAAGTTTCTCATTTTTCACCAACAGATGTCGCTGCATTCATATTCGACCGAATGATTCCATTCAGTTTATTCATTAAATAATTTATTTACATTTACACCTACAGCCTGAATGCAAAACCTTTAACTAAAAAAAATAATTAAATTTAGATTTTTTGTTGTTCAGAATTACTTTTAATGTATTTATTTTATTGAAAATATGTTCTAATTTAATAGAAAATTATATTAAAAATTTGTTTTTTTTAAAATTACTTTTAAGGTATTTCTATTTATTTTTTTGTCAGTCATTAAATTTTGTATATTAATAACTTTTTTGTTCACAAAATTAATTTGAAAAAATAACTAATTCGAGACGTTTTCAGAAATTAGGAAAAAGTAGTAAGATTCATTATGTTTCATATGATTTCCGATCGTTCAGATTTGCTGCTAACTTCGATTACATTAGTCCGAGTCGTTTGCTTTTAATTACCCATATATTCATTAGTTTTGATTTATTGAACGAAGTTTACTGTCGATCCTCACTTATCATTAAGTTTCTTCAGTCGAACTGATTTACCAGCAATTTCAATATAAATCAACGAATATTATAGCTGAATCCCAATCAATCAGCCATTCGAGTCAATGAACTAATCTGAATTTATTTACACCTCGTATAATTATTTCAATTACGTTGGATTTCAAATATAATTAATTTGTTTTTTTTTTAATTAAATTGTTAATTCACAAAAGCAAACTAGTTATTTTACATCAAAATCAATTATTTACAATAATTATAACAAATATTTTCAATTAATTTTTATTATAAATAAATAATGAAGTCAAAATTATACTCATTTTTTGAATAAGTAAATTATTTTGTTATTTAATGCAATTATTTATCATAAAAGTCGCAATAATGACTTTATAAAATTGCACAAATAATAAACAAACTGCACAAATAATAAACAAGTTGAAATATCAATAAAATAAATTTATGTGTCTGTTTTTCAGGCAATAAATTCAAGTCTTTATGCGCAATTTAGCGTTTCTCAATTAACAAATAATTATAGTCGTTTTGTAATAGTTGAAATAATGCTGTTTCTGTTAATTGTAAACATGTAATTTCCGTTGAATATTATTGGAACAAATTGATGTTTTATCAGCTAATAAATTAAACGATTTGTTTATTAATACTTTGAACTTCTGTTTGTTCACCAGTTTCAAATGAATATTTACAGAAATTCAATAAAATTATTATTGATAATTTCGATCAGTGATTGAAATTATGAAAATACTATACATTTTTCGCATCACGTTGAAAAATAAAAGTGTTAAGAATTATTTATTGTATTTAAAATACTAAAAGAATATATTATTAAAAGTGGTAAAAAAATGTATTAATTATATAAATAATTGAAAAGTTGTTGAAAAAGACCAAAACAAAAATGTGTTAATTGTATGAATAGAAATAATTGAGTGTTGTTGAAAATGTTAATTAAATTTAAAAAAAAAATAAATATGTACAGATCATTCTAATTATTAATTAATTAATTTTAAACTAATAACTAATACAAAGGGTAATTAATAATTATGTTTATTGCAATAATTATGTAAAGAATAAATGGATATATCACAATTAATTATTATTATTGTTGCAGTTTGTTTGTGTTTCCGCTTTGTCATTTGCATTTCCGTTGTGTCATTTGCATTTCCGCTTTATATTTATTATGTAATTAGAAAAGAATAATCAATAATTAACTAAAAAAAAACAACTATTATTTATATAAATAGTAGTTTTACAAGTTAAAGAAAAAAGTAAATGAAAAATAATGTTTATTATTATTTGCAATTATTATAGAGATTAATAACTAGTTGTTAATTATTATAACAGTTTGTTATATTGTTTTATAGTAACTGTTTTTAAAGAAGTTATATAAAAAAAATATATATTGATATTTCTAATTAGTTCAATAATAATTATTATACTTGATTTAAATTAGTTAATGGTAATTAAATATATCTATTTCCGATATGTATTTATTAATGAATTAGTAAGTATTGAAACTATATATTTTAGTTGATTGGTTGTTTTTTCAATGTTAATGAAGTTTGAGTTGAGTGTTATCAAAGTTTTTATCCGTTTATCAGGCAATATAAAGCAGTAATTTTATCATTTCAGTTACGTAATGATGTGAAAATTTCTTGTCGGGAGCATAAAAGGCGCTCCTCTCCGCGTTTCGGTAAGTGTTATTATTGTTATGCTCTATCCGATGTGAGCGCGCTTATTTTTTGTTCTGCTTGTTGTTTCCTTTCGGTTGGACGACGTCGACGACTGGTAATTTTTGCCAAAAAACAAAGCCACCGCTTGTTCTCCAAGAGTTTTTGGTCGCGGGCCAAACGAGCGTTATCTGCAGAAAAGGTTGCGCGCGCGCGGTCTCCCAAGGATTTTGAATCGGCATGATGGATCTTCCCGTTGTCCTGTAACGTCCCACTGTGCCTGCACTTGTTTTTTGCCGGATGCATCCCCTGCGGACGGTCAGGGGATGTTTTTTGGGGGATGACTCTCTCTTCTGGCCGGGATGATAAGAAGTGCGAGGAGGCCCGTGTGCGGCCCGCCGCCGGATTGGAAAAGGGAGGAGTTGGAGCGTAGTATGCGCACAAACTGTGCTCTGATAGTACTCTCTTGTATCGTGGATGGGAAGCCAAGTGTTCATAGCCATTCCAAACCAGTTAGTAAGGTTGCAATAGCGGTGCTGCTACGTTCTGTGCGTACGTGAGTAACGTTGTAACATCGACGAAATAGCGGACAAGTCGCAAAGATGTGGACGTAAACATGTGTAGCTGCCGTTGCAACATTTGACCGAGTGGAAGCCCTCGACAATATGTGATCATCGCCAAAAGTAAGTCGCTTTCGGTGTGAGTTTTCATTGAAAATCTGCGTGACAACCTCCTCCAGGAAGTCGCTTCGGGATGATCAGAGTAGTGCAGTACACGTGCTCTCGGTTTATTCATAGGCTTCGTGCGCTCCGCCGCAGCACTTCGATTCATGTTTTCCATTTGTCCACCTCATGTATCAAGGCAAGGACATAGAAAGCCATTCTGTCCAACATTCATAATAATCATAATAAATAGCGAAGTGAGAAATTTTTTCCCAGTTTACACCGTGATCAATTCAATGCCATCACTCTAATTAAACTCGACAGAAGCACAGCCTCGTAAACAAACACGAATGCCTATGATGCCTCCTATCCTATACGTTTTGTTTTCTCTTCGTCCTCCTTTACTTCTCTCGTAACTGCCTGTCATCAATAACGGGAAAATATCTGTACAGGCAGGTATACAACAAACCTCAGGTAGATTTATACCTGTTACTGGCCATTTAAGATTCCTTCAAACGCACAAATACAAATTGCAACCGCAACCGGAAAAAGTAGACGGGAAATACCAGAATTTTCCAATTCAATCACAACAAGAATTTGGTATTATTGTTAATCAAGCGTTTTTTTTTTTAATTTTTTGGAATGCTCAAGTAAATGGGAACGTGCTGCGAGGTCGGCTTTCATATATAAATTACAGATAAAAGAATCCTTGCTTTAAATAAGCATCGGAGCGAAAGGGCACCGAAGAAATGAATCAATCAGTCTTTATCGTCGGATGAGGAAGGAGGCGGCTTTTCTCGATCCGCACAAATATTATTGGACTTCGGTAAGGATTACATCCGAAGTAAAAAAATAAGTAATACTTGATGTTTGTTTTTTTTGCGGAAATCCCCGAATCACCGACAGATTAGCGTAATCAATGATTGCAAATTGGGAATTTTGCATTACTTTTTATTTTTATTTTCTTTTTCAAAATATTTTCGCGTCCGAACGTAATGCACTTTCAAAATGGCACAACTGATTCGATAAAACTGTGACATGGCCGAATTCAGCATGAAAACATTGGTGTTTTCATGAATATTCTATTATCAGTACCGATTTTGCCACAGGCTCTGTACATTTTTTTTAAACTATTTTTTTTTTCCACAATTTACACACAGCATTTTTGCGCAGAAATATTAGAAAAAAAATGTATTAACAATTTGTAAACTAATTCGATATAAATAAACATTAACAATTTATTAGTAAACAGTATTTTTTCTTTAGAAAGAAATTTGTTATTTGAAAAAAAACATTACAAAAACTCTCAGAAACATATTAATTTTATTTGCTTTAAGTTAGTAATTAAAATAATACCAATCATCATTAAAATTAATACTTATTATATTTAAGTACTTAGTTATTACGAAAATGATTACAAATTTTTTTATAACTTTTTCAACTAATTATTTACAATATTATTAATTTTTTACTTAGTATTTTTTTAAGTTATTTTGAAACATTAAAATGAACTAAGTTTCAACTTATTAGTTAAATTAATGTCAAATTTATACACACAAATTTGTTATGTTGAAAAATATGAAAAAATTTCAAACATTTCTCAGATCTTTTTTGTTTCTTTTTCACTTATTTTGAAAAATATTACAAAAATTTTAATAATTTGAACATTTTATTTTTTATCTATTTAAACTAATATCAATAAACATTACAAGTCAATTATATTTACAATCTAATTTTTGCAAATATTAACAATGAATAAACTTTAAAACGAAAATTATTTAAAAAAATCAAATTGCAAAGGGCTTTTCTTCCTTGAAATATGATTATTAACAGGAATAAACATAATTTATTAATACATTGACTATAAAACTAAAGTTTTTTAATTTTATATTACAAAAAAATAAAATATGATTATTGAATTGAAATTTAATTATTAACAACAATTCGTAAATTTTCTATAAAACTAAAGTTATATATAATTTATTATACATTTACATACAAAATGCTTATTGTTTGCACTATTTCCACCCGTATTGTTAATTATTATTTTTTTTGCAAAATTTTAGTTTAAAAAGAAGATAAATTCTCGTTACGTGAATAAAATATGTTAAAAAACAACATGTTTTTTCAAATGTGATTATTACAAAATGTGTTATATAAATATTGTTTTGTTCAATTAGTATTTATGCGGAGAATTGCATTAAATCAATAATTTGTCAAATAATACAAATTATTCCCAAAGCAGAAAACCTCCACACAGTATACAAAATTTATGATAGTGTACGCATATTTGTACAATACTGTTGCATATAAAGCACATTATTATTGCAGGTTTTTGAAACAGCATTGTTCTATAAAATTCGTCTGCCTGAAAGCAGCATTAATAATTTTGTATTTTCAGGGAGAACACTTTTCACAATAATAATAATAATAATGATCAGTTAGCGTTAGCGCTTCGCGTTTCCCAACAAACCAAGCATTTGAATATCGAATTGCGCGTCAACATAATATCTCTTTGTGTCAGATTTCGCAATGGGAAATCAATTCCCATCTTATCAATCAGGCATGTCTGTAACGCAGCACTGACAGTGCACTGTAGATAATGGCAAACGCTTGCATTTCAAACGGTTACTTATCAGAGAGACGCTCCGTTTACGCAACCGTTTTGCGTTTCACCTCTCGATACACACACATATCTTTTTTTTTCGTCGGTTTCTCTTTCCGTGTCAAGGTTACACAAGTACACTTCAGTTTCGGCGAAGTAAAGCATATTTGTAATTTGCTTACTTTTTTTTTTGCTTCGAATTTTCATTTTTTTGGAAGAGTGGTCCTCTTCGTTTTTGTTTTCTCATGGAAGTTCGATGAAATTATTAATAAACTATCGATTCTCCTGGAACGAACCATGCCAAGGACGATGAGACGAAGTTCAAAGACGTACGCCACACGATGATTTCCTTCTCCTTTTCTGCTTCAATGCTAATTGTTGAAATCTGTTTTCGGTTAAGCACTAAAACAATCCCAAGGCTGACTAACCATTTACTTCTGAGCACCCACAAATACAGATATTTATTAACTCCACGTAACGAAATCGTCGAGTGCTTCAATCATGACGAATCGCAGCTGCATGCTCATATGATTACGAGTATCTAGATTTGTCGTGCACAAGAAAGTGCACCCATACCTTTTTATGCGGCATTTCGCTATAACGACCCTCAATTAAGCCACGTTTTCGATTTACGGCCCAAAATGTTTCGCTATAACGGCAAACTTGTTTTCGATGTCGATGTATCTACACATGTTGCCAATCTTGCGCAAGCGCAATAATTGATACGGCTTTTCGCTTTGCAGCCAAGTTTCGTGGAACGTATATAGGCCGTAAAGAGAGGTATGGGGAATCCCCCATGAATATTTAAATGAAATCCACTCTGTTGCACCGGAAATACACCCTAATTATCGTTCGAATATCAATGTTTAATGAATTTTTGCGCAATCCGGTTTACCATTAATTAACGCGTCAGAAAATTTGCGACTCTTCGTTGATCCCCCTGTCGCAACGGTGCGTGCTTACGCAATGGAAACGCGTATTATTGGGTAGTTAGTTGCGTAAACAATTTGCAGAGTGGCAAAAAAGCAAACTAAAATAAATGAAGAGAAGACCAACAAAGGCTTCTGGTTTATCCCGTTTATTTTCCGTCGGCTGTGCAGGGAGAGAGAAAAAAAGCAAAGCTTGTGGGAAAGTTTACGCGGATCGAGAAAAAATCCAGCGGCTGAAACGAAAATCTGGTCGTGTTGTTGCTCTTCGTTTTATTTATTTTCACTTGTTTTTCATCACGTCCTCTCTTGTCTTTGCAAGTCGCGTCTCTCGCGGCGTACAGGCTATGGGTTAGAGTTGCATTTAAGGAGGCAATCAATGGTAATAAGAATCTTTATTATCCAATTCCAGGGCAAGAGGCCATTGCCCATAGGCGGGCAGCCAACTCGATGAATTTTCACAGAATATTTCATGAATTAATTCGTTTCAATTACTGCTGCCTCGTTTTATTTTTAACTCTTCGCCGTTCCTACTCTTCGGTTCGCTTCTACTCGTTCTTCTTCTTCTTCTTCTACCATTTTTTTTTCTCTTTCTTCTCTTCTTCCTTTTCGGCGTTGCCTCCGCACACTCGAGGCCTCGGTGCATTGAATTTTAAGCATCTCCGAGAAATTTCCCGCAGCCTTGTATTTGTCCCAATGAATATTCATACTCGTGGAATCACTCTATTTCTCGCTTATCTTCAGACCGCGGATTTCGTTAACAGTCATCCGAATACATTTCACTTCAATGATCGTTGTTTTAACACATTTTTCCAACATTCAATTATTCCAAATCACAAACAAATGATGTTTTTGTAATAAAAATAAAACATAGTTGTAAAACTGTTACAAAAGTTTATATATTTTTGTTTTTGAAATATAACCCTTTGTAGCACATTTTAGCGGAGCTTTAGTA
Source organism: Nicrophorus orbicollis (assembly GCA_018845635.1). Taxonomy (NCBI): domain Eukaryota; kingdom Metazoa; phylum Arthropoda; class Insecta; order Coleoptera; family Silphidae; genus Nicrophorus; species Nicrophorus orbicollis. The sequence goes on along the minus strand of JAFMTC010002538.1, from coordinate 4,911 downwards.
AACTATATTGAAAAGTTCGTGTTTTCAATAAAAACCAAATGAATGAGCAAAACGCCCGAAAAACAAACATTCGTCACGTTCAATTCAAAACAAATTTTATGTAGTATTTTTTTCAGAAAAGTATACAGCCCTTTGCAGCAATAGCATTATATTCGATTTTTCTTTCTATCCATTTCTTTATTCTATTGAGTTTATATATATTTGTTTGTATTTGTTTCAAACATTTCCTTTTCTCATATTTAAAAACTTATAAAGCTGCTGCAAATCTTTACTTGACTCTTACTTCTTCGTCTCTTTCCCAACTTCACGTTGTTTACAGAACTCAGTTCCAAACTCAGTGGCGGAACAACAAACGCATTTAATAATTACTTTGTTTTCATATTTAATATCTTATGAAATATTAAATTTCGTTCTGTCATTTATTTTTTTATTCAAATCCAAATGTAATTGATGAATGCATAATTAAGCTTATATTAAAATGAAATTATGTTTCATAATTGATTTCAAATCAAATCTTATATAATATTCAGGTGTAATAACATTTTTTTTATTATGACAATAAAATTTCGTTTTTTTTTTTGGATGAAATTATTTATTTCGTTAATTATGTTACTACACGGTTGGAAAGTGAATACCGGCGTTTGTTTCGCAGTCTTCGTGGTAATGATGTAAGTTTATAAATTCTAAGAGGATTGAGTATCCGATGAATAACGAAGTTTCGAAGCCTCATATTTCTTCGTCCTTTTTTTTCCTCTTCGTTATTTCTCTTGTTTGGCGTAAGCGAAATTAATATTGAAGCTACGAAAAAAAAATGTACGAGTCGAAGAGTGGAGTGAATACCGACGCTATAGCCGAGTTCATGTAAATATTTAATTTTGAAAGGAAGAAATACTTTATACGTAATTTGTATTTAGTGTTTAATCGATGCTCGAGTTCATATGTAAACTGGATGTAAACAAGTTTTATTAAAAGTATTGAACGACAACTAAGTCCCACATCGATCTGTAACATTTCAAGGCAAATAGTGCAAAAGTCTAACATTTCTGGACCTTGCAATTTACATACTATATTGATCTTATAACTAGTTTTTTTTTTCTTCTTCTTTGGTAATGGAATAATATGGAGCAAGGACATGTATAATGCATTTATTAGAATAATTAAGATTCAAATTATAATTGCTAAAGAATTGACCACAGGTTTTTCAAAAAGAAGATCGTTATTTTCCTAAAAAAGAAATGGAGCAAAACTATGTAAAATCGAATTCGTTAAAAGTTATTGAAATAAATGTTTGCAACAAAAAATAATTAGAATTCTGAATAAATGGACGGTTGTGTTGAAGTTAATTAAAGAAAATCAATGCGTTAAATGAAGGGATGTAATTGATTCGAGGCTCGGTATCGGTAACATTGTTCACACGGAATGGAAGACGACAGTCAGGACAGCTTTCCTATTATTTCCAATAATGAAAATGTTTCGATTTCAATTGTCAAGGCTGCCCGGACAGGTTTCGCAGTATGCATGATATGTAATGGGTCCAAGTGTTGCATTTCCGCGTTCGTTGCCGACTGCCATATTCTTGTTTTCTTTGTTTCATTTACAATTTTTTTGTTCTTGTTTCGAATGGCTTTTGGGCGTGGATGGTTACTGCTTGAACGTAGTTCCGTGTGTGTTCGTATATAAATGTTTTGTTTTTGGTTCCGTCGTTTCAGGTGCATCCAGACAGAGAAGAAGGAGATATAAAGCGACGAAAGGACTGGGACCGCTGGTAGCGAGGAGGCAATTACACTAAATGTACCTTAGGTACATGAAGGATGTTTTATTAAACGCCAGAAGACATTTAATAAAAATTAATGAGTTTTATGAACTTAATAACTGAGTGGAGTAAAATTGTGCGGAAATTATTGGGACTATGGACGCAATGATGCAGATCTATTTGCTATGCCTGTGTGCCACCTATATGCTGGTTCAATCTACGAACGCGTACTATACCAAGCAATGGGTGCTGCACGTGGATGGTGGTCAGGACGTCGCGGATCGCGTGGCAGCCGACCATGGCTTTCATAATTTGGGAGAGGTAAGCTATACTTTTACTTATTTATACACCCAAGGGTAAACCAACGAAATTTACATCAGCTACCTAGCTACAAAATTATAGAAATTTAATAACAAAGTAATGTCATAATTAAGTTTAGAAGTCAGTTAATTTTCTGTACACCTACAAACATCATTGGATACAGTGTATATTCATTGGGCCAGTTAAGACCAATTTCGTATAGAGATCGGCGTGGTATTGTGGCGCGGCTGACCCTAATGTGTGTTTAAAATGATCCTTATTAAACCCCCGCCGTGTCGCATCAGCGAAATGAAATTTTACTCGCCCTCGCCCTTTCACATTAATATTTGATGAAGCGACTTCGCTTCTCGAAGTGAAAACGTCCCTAGAAGAAGAAGAGGAGGAGGAGGAGGAACGAGACCAAAATGAGAAACTACAAATTAAGCTCGTCGTCTGCTTTAAAGGCAATCCGCTTAATTACGTACCTAACCAGTTAATGGTTTTATAATCACTCGGGAACGTATAACGAATCGAAGCAAATGGAAAAATCATTTTACTGCCTCCTTAATACAACTATACTTGTATACATACTTGAGCTTGTATCTTCTCGTCCAGATTGTCTTCCCAGATTCAGTATGGAAAAGTGTTTTCTGGGTCCATATAAGCTTTCGTTGTCGAATCACAAAGGATCACAACGTTCATTTACGTCCGTTTTACCTGAATACCCGAAAAGGGTTAATGACTTCCCAGTAGACTTGCATCAAACAATTTGGGCTCTTCGAATGTTGTTTCCTTTTTTCTAATTGTCGACGTCGAATTAGGAGATTGCCTCAAGGATGAACTTGAATAATTTATTAAATTGAGGGAAAATTACAGGAAAATGATGATGTCTACAAATCTATAAGTAATTGCGCATTGAAGCCTGAAGATTTGACTCTTAACAAGGGTATTCATACATAAAATTAGCATTATCGGTAATTCACCAATACGAGACATGGCTTTTTCGAGCGTTAAAAAAATATTTCTTCATCTTTGAGAGCAAATTACAAGAAAATGGTGCTAGTTACAAATCTAGAAGTATATGATTATTGAAACCTGATTTCAAGGCTTTTATTACAATATACATGATCTCTTGTCGAATAATAGACCAATAAGTGAAAGCATTTCTTAGAAAACTTGTCTAACTTTAAGAGTAAATTACAGGAAATTGGTGCAAGTTACAAATCTAAAGTACATGCATATTGAAGCCTGATTATTTGTCTTTAATTAGGATGCTAATACATCCATGCAACTTGATTGGTTGTCGAGTTATAGACTAAAAAGTGAAAACATTTGTTTAGAACTTTTTTTCAACTTTAAGAGCATATGGTTGTGAAATCATATAGTATCATAGCTTCTCCAGTATTATGACTTAGACCACTTAGAATGCTTGCAATATTCGCACCGACGATCCAAACTGATCCTGGATCGAAAAGGTAACAAAAAGGCAAATAAATAAAACAAAACAAAGTTTGAATATTTCACTCTGCCTAATTATGTTTACAAATGCGGATTCTAAAGAATTCCGTTCGAAAATAGAGGCAATAGACAAATATAAACAAGGCTAAAGTAAATATTTCGAAACCGCAATCCACATGTGCGAGCTTCCGTTCTCTCTTTACATTCATTCCCTTTTCACTCTTCGTTTGCTTTTCGTTCAAAAAAATAGTAGTCTATTTGGATTCTTCCGCTACGTTAAACTCACTCAATATACGATAATTGGCAAATACTAATTAGTATCATATAAGTTCATAAAATCTACACGCAATTTAGTATCATTTATTAGTCCAAAATAAAACTTCCCCAAATTTGGTTAACTTTCATAGTTGTTACAATAAATTTGAGAGAACAAATTTGATACAAAAAAAATGAAGACGCTATTGCTGCAAAAGGCTATAGATCGTTGGTCTATCTTTCCAAAATTACTTTTATTCGCAAAACGTTTCAGTTAAGAGTTGAATGCATTTGTGGTGTTGAAAATAAGTATTATAAACAATAGTTTAAATAATGTTCGCGTCTGTAGAAAAAAATCGAAATTTTAGGAAAAAAAGCTGAATAAAGATAAATGCACGAACAAACAATTCGCGTTTGACAAATGTTGCATGGCTCAGCGACGTGCGAAATTGTGTTAGATCGCAATTTGCATGTAAATCAAAGCTGCACGTCTGAAATTGTGATCGCCGTATTTATTCACGTAAAACCCTCCATTAATATCGCAGAACAAGGTACTTTCCGAGCTTAACTCCAGTTTTGCTTGAATATTCACCGAAAACTAAAGGTGTTCGCATCGCCTTAACTTTCATTCTGTCCCTCATCAAGTATATTTAATGAAAGTATGAATAAACAACTTCCTTATTATCCAACAAAGATTTAAGTACTTATTAAACCATTAAAGCAACTTTTTGACTGTTATGTAAGAATTGTATTCAAGGGGCTATCGATCATAGGTCATTAGCCCCAATAATTATTATCATTAATTAAGTTTCATCGTATTCATATATTGCATACTTTCAATGAGGTTATTGTGTATAAAATATTTGAATTAATTTGTTGGACAGTGATGTTCTATATAGGCTATTGATCAAGTATGCATGCATTAGTAGTGATAATTGAAATGTTGCAGTCGGAGCACCGCTGATTCGCAGCAACATTTTAAAGGATAGTTGCATAATCTTCATATAATGCCCGGTGCGAATAATTGAATTTATGGAATCCAGTGCATTAACGTGGGCCGAAGTGGAGCACTACGTACCAATTAATATTTAATCTATAATATTAATTTCGCTGTTGTGTTAAGCGGTTAGTGCCTTGTTTATAGT
>JAFMTC010002537.1:11590-28080 GCA_018845635.1 Nicrophorus orbicollis | reverse complement strand
TCATCCGCTTAGGCAAAGGATACATGTTCAGCTGGAGAGAACCGAGTTTGAAGGGAGTCGAGGAGGATTGGTTGGGCGGTAGGAATTATTGCAGACAGAGGTGCATGGATCTGATTTCGCTGGAGACGAGCGCCGAGAACGAATGGATCAAACAGAGGCTTGTGCAAGAAAAGGTACGAATTTCAGAATTACATGTAATTCTAAAATTAATTCTTCATTCATATACTCAATTATAAAATATTCTATAAATATAAATGCTAAATAGTTTAAATGCAATAATAATAATATGTGTATGTGTATTTATCCATTAGGTCAAATACATTTGGACTTCTGGTCGTCTGTGCGACTTCAAGGGCTGCGATCGCGCCGATCTTCAACCCCTTTCGGTGAACGGATGGTTCTGGACCGCAGTTCTGCAGAAGTTAGCCCCAACAACCGCTCGTCATCAAAACGATTGGTCTGAAAACGGGGGAATCGGCAAACCCCAGCCCGACAACAGGGAGGCGCAACAAGGTGGAGCTACCGAGAATTGCCTGGCCGTCCTCAATCAGTTCTACAACGATGGGGTCAACTGGCATGACGTGGCCTGCCATCATCGCAAGCCCTTCGTCTGCGAGGAGAACGAGGATCTCCTCAAGTACGTCCGTTACACCAATCCAGAGCTGAGGGTGTAAAGAACATCAGACGGACGTATTTCTCTCCTCTCTTTCTTCTCGTTTCCTAACCGACTGACATTATAATTTATTCTTTCATTCTTTTACGAGTTGTACAAATATAAAGATATAAATAAAGATATACATTAAAAAATAATCCGCAATACGTTTCAATATATACTACGAAATTACACTTTCGACTTTCGAACGAAAACTTTCTGAAAATCTTTTTACATTCAATTGCAAATTATATATATATATATAGATGATAAGAATGCGCAATGCGTTTAATTACACATTCAATTTTGATTCAATACTTTAGCCGAAAAAGTTGAAAATCTTTTGCACTTTAATTTTTAAAATTTCGATCTTAATGCATGAAAAATTTCTTAACTTAAGTTATTATCGTTTTCTATTATTATTATTTTTTGACAAATTATTTGTAGGATCGAAGTAGTTACATCATTTTTTGACAGAAATTTGGAAATATTAATAAATGCACATTCTGATAATATTTTACAATTTACCATATTTCTGTTATATGAACTGATACGAATCTTAAGCAAATGTGATATTTATTGCATCTATTTGTGATTTAAATTAAATGTATTACATGTTTGTTATTACATAGACATTAAATCTTTAAATGGTTATTTGGTATTCATTGTTCTTTTGCAAGTAGCCAACGTAATGGCTATTCAATCGGTTGATAATGATCATCGCAATGTGGAAGGAAAATACCTGAAATGTATCCGTTTACCAATAACTACCACCATATTTCCCCTCCTACTTTTTACTTGTACTATAAGTAGTGGACGATATTGGTCTTGAGCGCTCATACACTGGTCAACTTTCATGATGAAAGCAGCAACGACAATAGCATTTGCAGCCATCCTCGTGGCCTGCGTGAGTGCCCAAATTCCAAGTGGAAGGGTCCTGGAACCGCCAGTGCCGTTGCTTTGCGCGCAAAGAGTCATCCACGAACGCACACCTGACGGTAAGTTCCAATTGTTTCCAATATATAAATTAAAAATTAATTATAAAATAATACGAGCAAAATTATTATATAAATTGCTAAATATTACAATTATCGCTTTTTTGTCTTCAGGCAAAGGCTACATGTTCAGCTGGAGGGAACCATCTTTGAAGGGTGTTGAAGAGAACTGGTTGGGAGGTAGGAATTATTGCAGACAGAGGTGCATGGATTTGGTTTCTTTGGAGACGAGCGCCGAGAACGAATGGATCAAGCAGAGGCTTGTACAAGAAAAAGTAATTATTTCTTCAATTTTTTGTTTCGCATCTTTTAAATGTAAATTTGTGTAGGTCAAGTACATTTGGACTTCTGGTCGTCTGTGCGACTTCAAGGGCTGCGATCGCGCCGATCTTCAACCCCTTTCAGTGAAGGGATGGTTCTGGACTGCTGTTCTTCAGAAGTTAGCCCCAACGACTGCTCGTCATCAAAACGATTGGTCAGAAAACGGAGGAATCGGCAAACCCCAGCCTGATAACAGGGAGGCGCAGCAAGGTGGAGCTACCGAGAATTGCCTGGCCGTCCTCAACCAGTTCTACAATGATGGGGTGAACTGGCACGATGTAGCCTGCCATCATCGTAAACCCTTCGTTTGTGAAGAAAACGAGGACCTCATCAAGTACGTACGTTACACCAATCCAGAATTGAGAGTGTAATGCAATTTAACTCGTTGAAAAACCTCTACACTCGGCCCTTTAGCCTATCTCTTCTTTTCATTCCTAACACGACTGACATTGTAATTTATTATGTAACCAAATAAACATTTAATTAAATATCGTCTTTGAATTAGTTATTTAAACTTTCTAAATAAGGAAATGAACGTGAGTCACACGTCATTAAAATTTTACTATAGTAATTTCTTTAAAAAATGTACTGAATTACTAATTTACGAATACCTTCATTAATTACAAATCAGTTAGTATTTTGAACGACTGGAAAAGCAACCTTTAAAATAACTTGAAGGATTTTAATCACTTATAAAGTAGTCACAAGGCAATATTGATAATGTACTTTCAAATGCGTAGTGGCTCGTAACAATTAAAACGCATAGAATTCTATAAACAAAGTTTTATACAAGACGAACAATAAATAAAGAATCTTTTGTAAGAAATGCCCATCAGGGGGAAACAGCAGAGTATACACTGCCCTATCCTCTGACTACAACCTGGGAAAGAGTCTTATGGGAAAATTCTTGTTTCTGGCCGTGATGTGCCGTTATGGTGAATGCTTATTTACTCGCTAACTCACTTGATGCCGGCACATGCATTACCGCCAAATAGTTTTAAAAATAGATTTTCCAACAATAATGATATTGTTTTTAGAGGCAGTTACCAGTTCACTATTTAAAAAATGGATTGATGCGGTAGGACTACCAAACTTGTTACAAATGAATCTAGTGCATATTTTTTAAAATATTAGAAAATGCAATCTACATTTTAATTTGGATTATTCTCATTTTTATAAAGATGATATGCCTATTCCAACTGAAAATTTAAACATTAATAAGAGTGAATTCTTATTTGATGATATTGAAGAACAGGATAAAATAAATATGTCAATCCCAATGAATATAACTGAAACAGAAATTAAAGAGTATATTTTATTTGTTGATGAAGATGTCCCATTTACTGAAGAAATAGTTGTTAAGATGTTTCCAGAAGATGATATGAAGAATGCAATTTAGATAATTTGATGGATTTTAACAGATTTAGAAGGATTGTAATACATATTTAAATGATGCAGATGATAAAGAAACAAAAATGTTCCAAGATGAGGACATTAATGATTCGAATACCAATGATGAGACAACTGAGGATAGATAAATATTTTATTAACAGAAAAATTAACAAAAACTAAAAGGAGTTTAAAGTATTATAAGAAAAAATATCTTGAATATAGAAAATACATTGAAGAAATGGAAATTTTCATTTTATTTAGGATATAAATGTAGAAATCTGCAAATTGCTGAATCTCAGCATTCACCTGACATATACTAGTTAGCCAAGTTGGAAAAGCAAAGAACATTATTTTCATGCTTCTAGTCTCAAGGCAAGTCAGTCTGACTTATTTTGTTTGTTAATTACTTCATTCGTTTAAATTTCAGATCAAATACTGTTCGAAAATATGGCATTCGCCAGAATATAATTCAGCTCTCCAATAGGCAACAGTTTTCCAATTTCTATTTCATGATAGAATTGAGTGGGATCAAAATATCCCTTCCATTCCTGCTCCTGGTGGAAGTTTAATTGAGCTGGATTGATTAGGTTCGACACTAAGTCCATACTTGTTAAGAAAATCTTATTTGATTCATTACGTTATTCCTTAGTGGTGGAGTAGAGTAAAATGTTGAAATGGCATAGAGATAAACAGTATAAAACTTACAACAGTCTGTTGTAACATGATATACATTTGCTTAACTGCTTCTTTGTAATTATATATTTTTCAATTATATTTATACATGTATAAAATATTTAAGCTTTAAACTTAAAATATGTTGAAAGCCTGACTGACAAATGTGAAGAACATTGGATCACTCTCAACGCAAATTGATCCATTTTTTTATTGAACACTGACGACACGAGCGAGCGACAACCAAGCCTTCAAAAATGAAATTTTCTCATTATAACAATTACACACAAAATTATTAATCGAATAACAAACTAAAACAACCACAATTTTGGGCAATATTTCATATTTATGAAAACTTTAAATCGAGTTCCGGAGGTTGCATAACTTAGCATGGCATATTCAAATTATTACTTCTCAAATTGCACAATTGCGAATCATATATGCACTAAATATAATAATACTTTCGAACCTAATAATTTATTAGTTAATTTCATAACTTACATGCACCAAATGAAAAAAATCGATACTGAGAAATTATGGTTGCCTAATATTAAAGAAATGTCATGATATTCCAATATTTATTAAATTTCCGTTCTACTATTTAAATTTAATTAAACTTCAATAAATTATGTTATTCACAGATTACTTGTAAGTTGTCTGATTAAAAAAAACAACTGGAAATTAAGTAACTACAAAAATATTTATATCAACATTTGCACTTTTAATTGAAAGTTGGTCCACAGATTTCTTTTTTTACATATTAAAATATGAAAAAATCTATACTAATTAAGAAGAATCTATTATTATGTATTGAATGAATGTTCGCTAATCTGAATTATTTTCGCTGCTATCTGAATACGCGCCAAGTAATGATAAACTGTTGGTTGTTGTAGTTGCTGGTGCAGCAGCCGTTACTTTTGAGCAATCACTCTTCAATTTTACTAAACCACTAAGCTTTTTACCTTTCAATGAACTTCCACCCACCGATGCGCTAATCTTACTACTACTTCTAAAGCTACTGGTTGTCGCCGTAACGCTCGTAACTGTAGCTTCATTTACTTTTACAATTTTCGGGTCGACGACGTCGTCTTCGATTATCTCTTCTTCGATGACAAGTTTCCTCTTGCTACTGCCACTAGCACCCGATTGGAACTTGACAGTCTTGATGTAATCCTCGTCCATCTGCTTCAGCTTCTCCTCCCGTTCTCGCTCCGTCATCTTCGTATCGTACACACTCAACATGCCTTCGAAATCAACAGCTTGCTGCCTCTTATTCAAATCCTTCAACTCCTCCAGAGACTCCAGCAATTCGATTTCGTTTTTCGACTGCTTCGTTCTGTTTTCCAGCAGTTTCATAGGATTGCTAGCCTCCTCCTCCTTCAGTTCTTCCTCCTCCCTCTGAGCCAATTCCTCAGCCAACTTCAAGGCCATGAAATTCCTAGTCGCGCCAGCTTCTATTTCATAATCAGTGTTCCTTGGGTCTGTCTTGAAGGATATTTCCTGCAGGCATCTTGTACACTACAATATTAATTTAAATTAGCAGAATTCACACAACAAAGATGATAAAAAGCACCTTAATGTAAAACCTATAAATTCTGATACCCAGGTAATCCTGATGCTCCACATCCTCCTTGCGAGCATTGAACTTCTTGCCTTTGTAGATGTATTCACCACAGGTTGCACAGCGCATATTGAATGGGGCCATCAAACGGACAGTGTATTGCCTGTTTTTGGGCAGTTTCATGCGCGGGATCTTCGCTGGATCGAAATCTGGCGGATAGTATTTCTGGAAAACATTGCAAATTCTTAATAACACAGCATATTTAACCTACAAAATAGGGGATTCGCGAAATCCCTAATTCTCAGTGCACATGTAAACTTACATTTAGCACTTTTCTTTCAGACATTTTGGTCAATCAATTTCGAAAATTCAGTTCAATTAATTGAGAGAACTTTTTAAGATGTAAACATAACCCTGATTGGATTGTGAAGTATGTATCCAGGTTATGTAATTTTGTTTTGGTAAATAGTTATCCGGTATCTCACTTGGAACGAATCGGGTGGCGCTTCTAAACATCTGCCATTGAATTTTAAACCAAACCTGTATGACACATACTATTACTTTACTGAATGGTGTTTAATAAAAATTACATTGGCTAATTCATGGTTTCATTAAGTTTCTCATGTAATAGAAAAAACTTGTTTGAAGTTTTATAAAAGATTTACCAAATTTAAATGATTTTGCGGTAGTACTTGTGCTGCCACGGAAAGTGTTGCAATGTACTAAGGATTCGATGACTGCGCCACGATAGTACCATCAGTGCCGAAAAGACATAGGTTCACACAGGTTTTATATACTTTTGGTAACATGCTCTTTGAGCAATTTTAGTGCATTTACATGATACATGGTTAAAACCAGTTAATTGTCGTCGCACAGTCCATTTTTTATCCACCAATTCAAAGATGGGAGAATGCTCAGGTATGGACGCAGAATTTAAGAAAAACCTCTTTGGTCACCCTTCGACATATAATCAACCCATAAAGGAAATTAAAGTAAGTTCCATTTGTTATTAATAATACTGATGTCTTGGATTAGCTAATGTATTTGTTTGTAGGAGAAATGGAAGCTTGTTCCAGCATTCCTAAAAATCAAGGGTCTTGTGAAACAGCACATAGAATCCTTTAACTATTTTATAAATGTTGAAATAAAAAAGATTGTGGAGGCCAATAACAAAATGGTGTGCGATGCTGATCCATTATTTTATATTAAATATACAAATGTTTACGTTGGTTCACCTGATGTTGATGAAGGCTTCAATATCAGCAAACCGACAACACCCCACGAATGCAGGCTAAGGGACATGACCTATTCTGCCCCTATTACAGTCGATATAGAATACATGAGAGGAAGCCAACGTGTTTCGAGGACTGGATTACTTATTGGAAGGTAATAGATCTAAATTAATTGAAACTACATTGTTAATATAGACTTATTTAATTCCACAGAATGCCAATTATGTTGAGGTCATCCAATTGTGTGCTGTCAAGCAAATCAGAGTATGAGTTGGCCAAAATGAATGAGTGTCCTTTAGATCCTGGTGGATATTTTGTTGTAAAGGGACAAGAGAAGGTGATCCTGATTCAAGAGCAACTTTCCAAAAACAGATTGATTGTGGAAAATGGCCAATACGGAATACAGTGTCATGTTGCCAGTTCGACGCACGAGAAAAAGACTAAGACGCACGTCTTCGTTAAAGGAAACAAATACTATTTGGGACATAACATTTTCACGGATGTAAGCAAGTTTATGATTCGTCAATGAAGAATAACAATTGATTTTTTAAATTTCCTGTTGATTTCAGCCCATCCCCATATCTGTTGTTTTCAAAGCTATGGGCATAACAAGCGATCAAGAGATCAGCATGTTAGTTGGTGTTAAAGATTTGCGGAAGATAACGCCCACTCTGGAGGAATGCCACACGTTGAGAATTTATACGCAAGAGGCGGCTCTTCATTATCTCGGTTCAAAACTGGTACCGAAACGATTCGTCACATCGAAAGTGAAGACGCCTTTGGAGGAGGCTCGAGAAGCTATAACATTACTTATATTAAGTCACGTGCCCGTCGTCGAGTACAATTACAACATGAAAGCGGTTTACTTGGCATTGATGGTAACTGTTCATATATATTGTGTGTGTGTGTAAATATATTATATTTGTTTCAGTGGAAAAGAGTAATCAAGGCGCAGTCGAACAACTTGTTTTTAGATGACAAGGATTATTACGGAAATAAGCGTTTAGAGTTGGCTGGATCTCTGTTAGCGCTTATGTTTGAGGATTCATTCAAGAGATTTAACTCCGAATTGAAGATGATCGCCGAAAAAACGATTCCAAAGATTCGAGCCACGCAATTCGACGTCGTCAAGTACATGAAATCCGATGTGATCACCGGCTCCCTGGTGTTCGCCATTTCAACGGTAATACCATTACAAACGTTAATGCATGCGAATTGCTGTTATACATTTCATTCTTCTGCAGGGAAACTGGACAATCAAAAGGTTCAGAATGGAAAGGCACGGCGTCACTCAGGTGCTGTCTCGATTGAGTTACATTTCCGCCCTCGGGATGATGACTCGCGTTAACTCGCAGTTCGAAAAGACGCGAAAGGTCTCTGGTCCGAGATCGCTGCAGCCCAGCCAATGGGGAATGCTCTGTCCGTCCGACACGCCTGAAGGCGAGGCATGTGGTCTCGTCAAAAATTTAGCCCTTATGACTCATATCACGACCGAAAGCGATGAATACCCGTTGGTCCGTCTGGCGAATAACTCTGGCGTTCTGGAGGTCAACTTCGTCGGTGGAGAGTACATCAATTCCGATTCTGTATACATGGTGTTTCTGAATGGTAATATACTGGGAGTAATCAAAGAATACCGCAAATTAATCGAAAAGTTCAGAATGATGAGAAGGAAGGGTTACATCTCGGGGTACTGCTCGATCTATCCGAACAATCTACATAAATGCGTCTACATTAGTTCGGATGGAGGTCGTCTTTGCAGACCATACATAATTGTCACTAATGGAATACCGCGCGTGAGGAAGGAGCACATCGACGAATTGCAGAAGGGAATCAGGAGTTTCGAGGATTTCCTTCACGATGGGTTGATCGAATTCCTTGATGTGAACGAAGAAAACGACAGCTACATCGCATGTTACGAGCACGACATCGAAGCTGATACGACCCATCTCGAAATAGCGCCGTTCACTTTGCTGGGTGTATGCGCCGGGCTCATCCCATACCCACATCACAATCAATCTCCGAGAAACACGTATCAATGTGCCATGGGTAAACAGGCTATGGGTATGCTCTTATATTACTTAGTTATATGACTCACCCTCTGATTACACACTTTGTTCATTTACAGGAACCATTGGTTATAACCAGAAGAATCGCATGGACACGCTCATGTACAATCTCGTGTATCCTCAAGCGCCGATGGTGCAGACCGAAACTATAAAGTTAACAAACTTCGACAAGGTTCCGGCTGGTCAAAATGCTACGATAGCTGTGATGTCCTATAGCGGTTACGACATTGAAGACGCGCTCATCATAAACAAGGCTTCGCTTGATCGTGGATTCGGTCGTTGCCTCGTCTACAAAACGTCAAAATGTCTGCTGAAGCGATATGCTAATCAAACGTTCGACAGAATCCAGGGTCCTCTCATAGATACGCAAAACAGCAAACCGATATGGAAGCACGGAGTGTTGGACTCTGACGGTATCGTAGCGCCGGGCGAGCAAGTCGTCAACAAACAGACAATTGTGAATCGTTCGATTCCGGCGATTTCAGTTGTTCCCGGAGCGGCGCCAGGCAGAACCACCGTAGAATTTCGGGATGCGCCGATAGTTTACAAGAATACGGAGCCAAGTTACGTAGAGAAGGTCATGGTTTCCACTAACGAAGAGGAATCTGGTCTAGTGAAGATACTGTTGAGACAGACGAGGCGACCAGAGATCGGCGATAAATTCAGTTCCAGGCACGGACAGAAAGGCGTCATTGGATTAGTCGTCGAACAGGAAGACATGCCGTTCAACGAGTACGGTATCTCTCCGGATATAATCATGAACCCCCACGGATATCCGTCCCGTATGACTGTCGGTAAACTAATCGAGTTACTGTCTGGCAAAGCCGGTTTAATGGAAGGCCAGTTCCGCGACGGAACAGCATTTGGCGGATCTAAGGTCGACGACGTGAGCGAAGAGCTTGTCAAACACGGGTACCATTACCAAGGAAAGGACGTATTCACCTCTGGTATAACTGGTGAAATCCTGCATGCATACATCTATTCAGGACCAGTTTACTACCAGAAATTGAAGCACATGGTGCAGGACAAAATGCACGCTAGACCTAGAGGACCCAGGGCCGTTCTCACCAGACAACCGACGGAGGGACGAAGTAAGGACGGTGGTCTGCGTTTAGGCGAAATGGAACGGGATTGTTTAATCGGATACGGTGCTAGCATGATGTTGGTCGAACGTTTGATGGTGTCCAGTGATATGTGCGAGGTCGACGTATGCAACAAGTGCGGCAGGTTGGGATACTGCGGATGGTGCAATAGCTGCAAAAGCTCCGCGCAAGTGTCGAAGATAACTATGCCGTACGCATGTAAACTTCTGATCACGGAACTCGAAAGCATGAACATCGCAACCAGACTCACGTGCAGTCCCTACTGCAAATAGAAAGTGAACGAGATAATTAAAAAAAAAAGATTATTTTTTGCTCACATATAACCATTTGTGACCCCATAATATGTTAAGTGATTTATCCGTTTTCATTGTTTAATAATAAAAGGCTAATTTACTTTATTGTTTAAAAAAATCACAATTTGTTATAAAAATTTGGACTGTCCTTTGGAAAATCTGTCATCCAGCATTTGGGCTTTTTTCATGATCGCCTTCTTTTGAGCCTCGTCAAAGTGGTTCACTTTTAAGTCGATGTCTCGATTGAAAGGTCTCCGCACATTGGCACTTCCGTCCTCTCGTTCTTTCTACAGAAATGACTCGAATTATTGGACATTCATTCAAACATAAACAACACTAAGATGCTTCAATGCAGTACCTTTTTCCTTTTTTTGATTTTATCCTGGTGCTGCTCCATCAAACTCTTCTCCTTTTCCTTCTTTTTTTGCTTCTTGTGTTTTCGAATCATGTCCTCTTGTTCCTGGTCGCGTTTTCGTACTTGCGCCAATTCTGCTTCTTGCTTGAGGTCATCGTTTGCTGCCGCTGCGGCCTCTGACCGTTTGTTTTGAGGTGTATCCGTCCAAGAAGAACGGTCGCTGAGGTCCGGGCCGGCCCTAGCTTTGAATTGTCTGGGTCCCAAACCGTATTTGGCCACTGCGCTTGGCAATTCTATCATCCACTCTTCTCTTCCATTCACTTCTTCCTGGCTACCATTCAACTGGTCCAACTTCAATTGAAGAGCTCTTTCTTCGAGCGCCCGATGGGCCAGTGAATTGGATGAGAGATCTGGTGGGAGCGGACCGTAACATCCATCTTCGTCGTCGTCCTCATTATCATCATTTTCGCTTTCAATGACGTCAGTTTCTAACTCACCTTTCTCTTGCTCGAGTTTTTCCTCAGTTGCAGGTGATTCGTTGACTGACTCCTCTTCCAGTATCTTTCGGAGATGGGGCGGCAACGTCGGCCCTATACATTTCGGTGAATCGTCTTCTGTGATCGTGTTGACTTTCAATAAATGTGGAGGAAGCTGTGGACCACACATCGAAGGCGGCAGAGCCGGTCCACAAATTTCCTCCTCCGTTTCTTTAATAATAATTTTCTCATCATCATTTTTGTCATTCTGAATGACAGGAGTACTCACTTTCACCTCTTCCACATCACATTTATTAGTAAACTCCTTCTCTTTTTTCAGCTGCACCTGCTTTTCATCATGTTTCTGCTCCACCTTCCTATTCAATATCTCCTCCTCTCTTCGATTCAATATATCCTCATCGTCGGACGAGGAGATCGCATCACAGTGTTTTATTTTCGGCTCCTCCCTCTTGGAGCTCCTCGAACGCGATCTTCGCCTATGGTGACGACGGGTTTCGCGTGATCTTCGACGTCGACTTCTTCGGGACCCACTGTCCGGACTCCTGCGACTACTTCTCTTGTTCGAACGAGATGCATCTCTGTTATTATCGGTTTCCCGATGTCGTCGCTTCGAAGACTCCGCCTCCTCGTATTTATTGTCACGACGACGGCTCCGATTGGTCTGTTTGTTCCTTGTGCTATCAGTTTTGAATCGAATACCGTCTTCGGAATCCGAGGACTCGGAATCAGAAAACTGATGCATCCTGCAAAGAAAAAGAAAACGAACTGTATAAAAAGTGCGAACAATCGGTATTTATTTATTCTTTACTACACTAACAATTATTTCAACATTTTAACAATCTTCTGTCCACTGTATTTCATACTTTTTAAAATACCAGCTGTGAGTAAACCCTTTAAGCTTTGCCTGATTGAAGACTTCCAGACAATCTCATTGATGCACTGCTCTACCACAGCACTGCAATCTGGATCATAGGCAATCCCTCTGAGGACGTCTTCAGTGTCTTGCTTAAAGTTCCCGCGATTCCAAAATCTAGTTAAAGCCTTCTGAGGCCACCTTGGCAACTGATTTAAGTGGTGCAACTTTGCCAACGGACTAGTATCCTGAGAGCACAAACCACTTCCCTCCATCAGGACAGGAAAATCGACGTAATCAGTTAAACTCTTTAGGAAAGGCCTGTAAAGATTCCTGAAACCATCAATTTGAGGCTTCACAATGTGTTCTACCTTATTCTTGTTCTCCCCAAACGTCATACGGAAATCCCCTGCATAACTCAAATTACAAATGGTATGGTAAAACTCATATTCCGAGAATGATTCTGGCAGTATTAGGAGTGCTGCATGCACTGCAGACTGCAAATTAAGCTGCAGAGCAGTCTGTAATTCAGAGCTTGTTGTTTTCTTGATAATCTCTACAGGTTTATGTAGCCTGCCAGCAATGTATAAATCTGACCACTCCAATAGATCAGTAATCAGATCTTTAGAAGATATTACACCATACTTGATAACAACCCCTTCCATTGGTACCAAAGTGTTGAAGTAAACTCTAGCTCCAGAGTTCTCCTGGAAAGTGGCTATAAACTTTGGTCCTAAATACTTCAATCCACTGTAATGTGAGGAGTTTCCTTTCAGATTACCCTCGTGCCATTTCTTTGGGTTATCCACACAGTAAACCATGTCAATCATATTGGACTGCTTGACATTGGTAAGCTGTTTCTTCACCCCAGAGCCATAGGCGAAGCAAAAAGAGAAGTTCTGAGGAAATTTCGATAGTAACCGCGAATAAATCGGGGGGATTATGAGCGTCCTGGTAGTTGCCATGATCTAACCTTAAATTTGGGCTCTACCCCAAAGATATAAGAACACAGTGCGGAACTTTAAACGTTCTACAATAATTAACCGCAACTATCACAATTAACTAGTGATACCGTCCTCATCAATCATTATCATTCAAACAATTATAATACTGATAGCAAAATACGAAATTTCCTATTTTGTAACAAGGGAACGAAATTTTGATTAACATACCTGTCAATGTCAAAAAATGTACTGCTGCAACATGAGAGGTCAATAGAAATAACTATTTTCCTTTATAAATGAATTTCTACAAAAAGTTCATATACAAGTAGTGTAGTATATCAAAAATTTGCCTAAGTTTAATGTTGTTTAACAAATATGCAGCTTTGCAATTATTATATAGAAGTCCACAACAGCGGTAATCAAACTGTTGCTTTTAGTTTTTCTCAGGGCTAACAATAGCCCATGTAGTGGCGTATTTTGGAACTTCTGAAAACAAGAGTTATTATCTCTTCGTTGGTATTCGAATCATTTATGTCTTCATCTTGAAACATTTTTGCGTCTTTATCATTTAAATCTGTATTACAATTCTTCATATAATCTTTTGAAAACATCTCAACAGCTATTTCTTCATTGGCAAATAATATATTCTCTTTAATTTCTGTTTCAGTTATATTCATTGGGATTAACATATTTATTTTCTCCTGTTCTTCAATATCATCAAATAAGAATTCACTCTTATTAATGTTTAAATTCTCAGTTGGAGTAGATTCATTTGTAACAAGTTTGGTAGTCCTACCGCATCAATCCATTTATTAATTAGTGGACTGTTAGCTGGTGGAAATCCTCTAAAAACAATATCTTTGTTGGATGTATATCGTGGAACTGGACATGTTTATAACAAATTAGTTTAATTGATGCTACGAATACAAACAAATAACAAGGCTCTTGTCGCCATTCTACAAATTTTAAATTATACTCACTAGTTAATATACCAATTCCTATTATTACAAGTCTATAATAGTTAAACTTATTTGGATCAGTACAAACTCTCTTAAATGTAGTCGAGCAGCCGCAGTTCCAAATGTAAATGAAACTAGTTTCACTAGTCCGCAAATAAAATATTATAAAGGAAAAGTAAACGCAGACAAGCGAAAAATCTATGTTTAGTTACAAATTTCAAACATTTTGGCCGTAATGCATGTGGCGGCGCCAAGTGAGTTACCGAGTAAATGCGACACCACGGCCAGAAACAAAAAAAATCCTATAAGACTGTTTCCCACCGGTTTTTCTAGCTTTAAATTTTACAGTCAAGTATAAATATCCGGAGATTCTGAAATCTCTGAAAACCCCAATTTGTTTCATTATCTTGTTCATTTTAATTTGTAAGATTTTTTATAAGTTCATTGTACTAGTAGTTAAAAATAAAATACATATAGTCTACTTAATTTGTTAATTTTCTAAAGATTTATAACGTTTTTTGGGAACCTCTGATGCATTATTTACTATTACACTGTTGGAAACACTTCTGCTTCTGAGTTTGACAATCAGCATTGCCATTGTTGCAATATAGTAAGACTACATTGAATTGTATTGAATATTCGATCGAAAAGGGAGCGCAGAATTGCATCACGGGAAAAATGGTCCGGGGAATGGTAAATAATGTATTGAGACTAAACAGATCACCAATTATACTTTTTTCTCGTCCACAGTTCAGTTTCTTGATTGGCATCTATGCAGGCCTTTACTTGAGCCAAAACTATGATGTAAGTTTGTTTCATAGCGAGCTATGGCTTTTCTGTAATGCATTCACTTATTTCAGGTGCCAAGAGTTGATGACCCAGCAGCTCTATTTGAAAAGTTAAAGGATTTTGCTGATAAACATAAAAAGGATTGAATTTCCCAATGTAAATTACTGTTTTATTATTATTAAATAAATGCTATAAGGTGAACTTTCTACGATAGCATTATACCACCTCCTAGATACTCCTGTCTCACTTGTGGTTCAACGAAGGCGAGCCAATCACTGGAATGCGTTGGTAAAAGACCCATGCTCTGGCACTTGTACAGTGCTAAACCAATGTTGATTAAGTTACCCAAGAGGTAGACAAGTTTCTGGGCAGCAGCACTCGAATCTTCAACCAGTTTGAAGGTGCTGTTGATGGAGAAGAGAGCCTGAATGGGTCTCATGCACAACATTCCAACCATCATGATGGGGAATATTGAGATGGAATTTCCAGCCATGTACATGATGAACAGGTTCATTGGTACTTGTTTCAGTGGGGCCAGAGCTAGCTCCCATGACTTCTTCTTGATCAGATGACTGGTGTCAGTTTTTTTGGTTACTTCACTGTTGGAAATTGAGCTGGACGTGCTGTAGGCTGGGGGACAGGCCAAGTCTCCACCACTAACAACTACACGATTGCTCCTAATCAAACATACACGAAGTTAAATAATTGATATAGAAATGTATTTATCGTTACAAACCTGGATGACTCCAAGCTCCATTTCATGCGGCGAGTCACGTTCTTGTTGCTATTCATTTTAATTATGGAAATTATGTGATTATTATTAATCAATTTATGGATATAAACTTGAATCTCACTGCCACTACTGCAACCAACTTCACCTTTCACTTTGACGTTTAATTTTCATTGGTGCCAATGTGATCAAAAGTTATTTTAACTTAGTATCCTGGCGAGCTACCGGGAACAATATTTCTCTTAGCACCTGGTCTTAACTTTTTATTTAATTAATAGGGCAAAACACCAATTAGTAATTTATATTGAAGATAAACATGTAGATTTTTCAAAGCAGTATATTTGGTTGCATTGAAACTACAAACTTTTTATTTAAAGACTAAATTTAATGTTACCAAATCTGAAGAAATAACTACAGATTTTCAAATAACACTGTATTTTATTGTTACGTGATTGTAAATATGGCAAACTTAAACATAATATCAATAAGCCAACATATTTTAAGTTTATAAACAGGTTGTGGTACATAGGGACAATTAATTTTAAAAACTAAAGAATGCTCAAAGTCAGAGGCTAGGGTACTGAAACATCATTTACTAAAAATATGATCGTACAGTCTATCAATAAGTCTTGAATTAATACCAATTAAGTAGAGTTTTGATTGGTGATATATGGCAAATAACTTATACAAGCCTTTGTTCATTGAATCGTTGGAGTGGTGACTTGTAGTGCGATATTAATGATTCGATGAGTTACGAACATTTTGAATTAAATACATATTTTTGTAAGAATAATGGACAAAATTCGTACCACCAACTTTAATTTTGTTGTGAACTTTCCAATGAATGTTTCCTTAAAATTAATTAAAATTGAAAGAACTGCAATGTATACATAACAAGGATATATTTGATTTATTACATTTGTATTAGCGATAAGCATTTGCTTTATGCTTAGGCAGAAACGTAAAAGTATCTGGAACAGGTCCAAGCAACATCTCGCTGATCTTAATCCAATCCGAAGCTGACGGGGAAGCCATCAAAGTCTCCAGATCATTACGTCCTTTGTAATACGGTG
>JAFMTC010002535.1:141672-207604 GCA_018845635.1 Nicrophorus orbicollis | reverse complement strand
CTGTAAATTTCAAAAGGCATAAATAGAAAAATGAAACAAAATTTAATCAGTTCGAACTCCAGCTTCAAGCAAGAAACACCACCTTTTTCTTTGCTAAAATGAAATATTTATCTATGAACAATGTAATGGAGAGCCTTATCGTTAAAGTCGAAAATTTTAATTCTGAAGCGAACATTCGCGATTTGCAAATATTCAACAATATTGGTGAAATAAAATCGATGGAAATCTATTACAAAGGTGAAAATAGGTTGAAAACAGTACTGATACAATACGTAAATACACGCCATGCAGTTATGGCGATGCAAAAGTACAACGGTTACGTATTGAACGAATTACCTTTGAATGTGCGTCTAACAAATAATGGAGTTAAGTTATATGATAAATTCATAAATGTGAATAGAAAAGAAGATAATAAAGTGCTCCTTAAGTTTGCAACACTCAAAAGTGCAATTAAAAATTTTCAATTATGAGAACATTAATTTGTTCTCGAATATATTTTATCACTGAACTAAACAAAGTCGTAAGTATATTATTATAACATTCGAATTTTAATTTATTGGCTATTACTTGCAATAAGTGCAAGCTAGCATTTGAGATCTTTTCACCTGAAAAATAAAAATATAATCTTGTAAAATATAATTTAATACGAATATATTTATAATGTTGATCAAAGTTTTAAAGTTAGTCGTCTACAACCTAAAGGTTCTCGGTTAGAGTTGCAGATACAACACAGGATTTTGAGGTTTCTTTCAAGTAATTTTTCAGTGGTTCTGGACTGAGGCCATACATACCTAATAAAACTGTTTCAATAACCAATCCGCTGTCAGTGGACAACGTTTCCAAAACAAGCGTCTGCACGACACTGTGATTTACTGAATATCAGAATGATAGATTGTAAATATCGTTACAAATTGACATTCAAAAAAAAATCTTCTAAGGAGCAGAGCCTCGATTATCGAACATATTTATATAGAAAAAAGGAGATACTTTAAAAATAATGACTATTTAAAGGTCATTTACAATCTGTCCATTCGGACAGTAAGTAAATCAACCATCGTGCTGACACTTATTTTAGTACCGTTGCTCACTGAAATCTAGTCCCTTTCGTAACTTTTATGATCATAAGACCCTGCCTGTGATGTATTTTTCATCGTGGACCAGGAAGTGAACATATGTCCCCGGCCGGTAGACGACAATTAATTTTTGTCTGCTTCAGATTTGTTGTTTTTCATCTCTTAGTATAATGGTAGATAGAAGAAAGGGAATAAGAAATGAATATTATGTTCAAAAATCGAGGTGCTTTTTTACCATTTTAGATTAAAAATGTTATTATTCGCTAACAAAAGTTCAACTATGAAATATTTTTCAAGACACATATTTCCTTCTTTTTATATGTGATTTTATTTATATATTATTTTCAGAAATCAATTACTAATGTCATAAAAACTATTGGATTGAAAGGAGTATTCAACGATTTACCTTTTTTGATTATCTGAGTTTGTTCACTAAAAAGTATACATATATTAGTTTTATTTAAAGAATTTTAATAATTCAAGGAGAAATTCTTTAATTAACTTACACATTCGTAGTTTTTATATTCTATTTATTCAATTATTGATCATTGAAACTTATTGGTTTCTGCCTTAAATATAAATTATGTTTTATAAAATACTAATATGTACGTTTATTCGAATATTTATTTTAAATATAATTACAAAAATATAATATTTCGCTAACCTATACAGATATATTCATAGATTACATTACGATTAATCACAAAATGCAAAGTAAAAGTTGTTAGTAAATTGTAAGAAGTAAATCAATCTTTGGGTAAAGCGCTGTCGCTCTTTCCTCTCGCATATAGTTTGATGTTGCTCGACCTAGTACCCAACATCCTTTCAAGAAGGGAATGTTTGGATTTCCTCCGAGCGGCGAGGACGGCCTTGCAGAGGTCATGGAAAACGGTGGCAACGGGTCCGACCTGCTCTGCAGCAGCAACCTCCGAGAAAGAACAGTCACAGTCCCTTGCAAGGATCGTTCCTTCCTCTGCACTGATCTGCCTAAGATGCACCATATCGTTTTTATTCGCAACAAGATACAACGGTCTATCACAATTCGATAATGACAATCCTATCTTCTTCACGTAAGAGAAAGACTGTCGATCTGTTATGGAATATACTAGAAGGACGCCATCCGCCCAATGCAAAGTGTCTGAAGATGGAAAATCGGTCGATCCCTGCGAAAGATACAAAATATTATTAAAGAATAATCCAAAATCAATAATTTATTTGCTTAAATATCATTACCAATCAATGAAAACGACTTTAAATCTTATTCATCGCATTTATTCAGATTAATCACATTCAGATGTTCGACTATTTTTAAATTAATATAATTTAAACTCAATTTTATATATGTTATGTAATGTAATTGTAAACTTTCAAGGTGCCAGGGAAAGAGGAATGTGTGCTTGGTACACTTAGCATTTTTTAATAAAGCCATAATGTTTAATAATATGACAATAAAATATACATTCAAGATTTAAACGTTTATCCTTGTTATTTTATTTCCTCTTTACAAAATACCAATTATATTAGATCATAGCGTACTATATCTCCGCTGTTAATAATTTACTTTACTAGCATACATTGTAGGCAACCATATATGCGTTACCATATTGAAATAGTCTTGTATACAAAAATTACATCATTTTTTTATGTAACTAAATGCAGATATTTGGAGGCTGATAAGGTCCGAAAAGGTGCCAAAAATAGGGACTTAACATTAAAAAAATAGATATTATCTTATAATTAGTACAAATAAATATAAAACGAAATTGCGTTAATTGATATAGTGTAATTGTATTCTAGAAAGTAAAAACCTATAAAAATGAAAAGAAACAATAGGTAATATTACAATTTTATATAATTAATTTATATACTTATATTTATTTCTATATTTATATTGATGTTATTGAACAAGAGCAAATAATGTGCTAGTCGTAAATATTGTGCATTTAAAAGGATGTCCTTGATTTCTATACATTTTACGATTTTTTGCAATTATATTTGAACACGTTCGCATGTGGTTTGATTAATCCTAGTTGAGATTGGAAGATGTTTTTTGTCTTCTATATAATCTTTCCTTTCACCTTGTAAGATGTTAATTAAACAAATATGTCAAACATTTATATTGTTCATAATTAATATTCAATGACTGTAATAATTAAATCTACAAAACCCTAATTGTCCTTGTTTGTGTGTATGATTTTTTTCTTGAGTTAAGTTCTTGATTCTACACATTCCAATATCATTAGCAGTATTATATGTTAGACCTTGTTAATCTCGATAATATGTATTATGTTATATAACTCACGCGATAATATTAATATTCTAATATTTCCAATTACCACATAATAAGACTTGAATTAATATAAATAATAATATTAATAGGGTGGAAAGACTGCACTACAACATAAAATACAAAAATACTACAAAATACAAAAAAATGTTAATGTATCTCCAGGGAAAATTTGGAGAGAGAGGATAAATTTGAATCTTTTGAGATGAATTTAAGGGAAAGGACTGGAACAATTTTGCTTTTGGAATAGAGGATGTTATTTACATATATTTAATCAAAAATACATCTTTCATTATAATATTCATAATCAGGACCAAGGTCGAAAGCCATTTGGTTATTGTTATTATTTTGTTTATTTAGAACTATTTATTTATGTTGTTTTTACTGGCCAATAAGTTATATCATATTATTAATTTACATATATTCAACAATAATTATCAAGAGATTCTAGTAGCTTAATTATAGTGGAAAGCAAACCTTTTATTTATAAGATGAACATATTGAGTTTAAATTGTTGTGTAATTAAAAGGTAGTACACTACTTCAATATATCCCATAGTCGGACTTTGATCACACATAGAAAGTTATATAATAATGTTGGGTATAACATGCTGTGAAAGCGAATTCACTTCAAGCTACGATTAAAATAGCAGTAAGATTTGCCATTAGTATTACAATAATATTAAACTATATGAAAATATGACTTCAGTTTCTTCTGAAACGTGCATCAGAAGAGAAATGCTTGATCAGTTATTGTACAAATAACATTGTTCAAATTATTGGAGCTGGAGCTGGAGTATTCCTCAGATTACTTCTTGAATGAAAAAAAATGTTAATCTCCAACTTCCGTAATCCCGAGGACTGGTATGTAGCTTCAATTTTGTTATATTTGTATATCGGTATATGTTTGTGTATTGTTCTCTATCACTGATAGTTCTTTCATTTGGAAATATAATTATTTACTAGAGATTATTTACGTTAGAAAATTTAAACTCAATTCCAAGGATAATAATAATTATTAGTTGAAGTCAAGCAGTGTAATTTTTCGTTTTACAATATTGACAATTTGGTGCAAGTGAATGTTGCAACTTTGTACCAATTGTTTGGTATCTCATCTAATCAAAGATTCTCGTATTGCCCGAGTTATAATAATTTTGCAATTTGTGCAGATTCTCACCAACGTATCACTGACATCAAAATCCGTAATATCATCCGGCACTTTTGTAATAATTACAGAACAAGATCGCATTGTTCAATTTCCCAGTGTTTAGATAAACTCAATTTAAGTATTTTCTAATTATTTATTTCTATTTATGTTTGTCTTAATGAAAAAAAAAGAGTCTTCTTGTGTTTTTAAACAATAATGAAACATTTGTACTCATTTTCAGTCGTTGATATTGTTGATCATTTTCATTAAGATGCAGTGTTTTTCTATTCTATTGTTGACATGTTTTTATTAGTGTTATTTATTTTTTATTTGTTTTATTTATTTCATCTATTAAAAGATAATTAATTTATAGATTTTAATGATGTAAATATAAATATGTTTTTTTCATTCATTTACATTAGTATTTGAATACATTTTCTTATTAATAATTATATTGTATAAAACATTGTGAATGAAATAATTACAAATTTTCAATGGAAATTTACTTTTAAAGACATTATTATAGACCGATGTCTTTCTATTCAGAAACCTAATATAATTGTAAATTATTATCAAATCTTTGTTCGGCTTTGTGTGGTAACTATCTTGCATGCCTGAAATATATCAAATATTGAAATATTTAAAAACCATTATAAACTAAAGAATGTCTAGTATTTTAGATAAGTGCTAGAACACGAACTAATATTTTATAATTACTTAAAGGCCGCATTCATGTTTAACTCAATGTTAACATTCAAATTATAAAAATGCAATTATAAAATAACTAAGCATTTATCCAATTATTTGAAAAATTTAAAAGAAACAAAAATTTTAGTCTCAAAATAGTTGTTGTTAAGGTCAAAAATGACCTTCAAGAAAATATATATAGTAATTACATCATTAATTTAATCTTGATTAATACTATTTGTTTATTTTTCGATTCATCGTGTCTATTGATATAAGTCTTTCTACCAATTTTTACATATAAATGATGGAATTTTCACTTTATACAGTCAAGTTAGTTTGTGCAGTTTTAAAGTCCGCAAATTGTCCTGAATTTTTACTAAAACATTCTCATATATAAAAAAGTATTTTAAAGCTTAAACACATAATAATAATAACATTTATTGCAAAAACAAGTATACAAAATATAAACTCAATAAAGAAATACTGAATGTCATTAATACAGCCATACCTTGCTTTACGGCCTAGATACATTCCACGAAACTTGGCCACAAAGCGAAAAGCCGTATAAGGAATCAATTATTGCACTTGCGCAAGATTGAAAATATATAGATATATCGTGGAAAAAAGTTTTTTTTGCCGTTATAGCGAAACATTTTAGGCCGTAAATGGAAAACGTTCCTTAATTGGAGAGGGATGCTATAGCGAAATACCGTATAAAGAGCGGCGGCATAGTGAGTTATGGGTGTAGTATTCTTTAAATTCGTACAGTAAAAATATATTTATTTTGAGTAACGAAATATGCAATTTCTTATACTTATCTTTTTTATATGTTAGTAAAATTAATAATAAATAACACACTAAACAAATATATGTCTTGTTTTAAACATTTTACATACAATACAACATATTAACTGTGGTTTGAAAATTGAATTCTGTATTAAAAATTATTTTACATGTTGTTAACGTAAATGTATATTAAGTTATCAAGCACGTGGATTTCACCCAGAAACTAAATCAGAACAGCTCCAGGAAACGGAGAAATTTACCAGAAACCATTATTAGTTAGCGAACGGCAAAGGGCGCCGGATATCACCCAACTAATGGCGAACTATTATTTACGTCAGGCCATATCTCCTCGTTCCGACTAAAACTATTTCACGGTA
The DNA here is from genome assembly GCA_018845635.1 of Nicrophorus orbicollis. NCBI lineage: Eukaryota > Metazoa > Arthropoda > Insecta > Coleoptera > Silphidae > Nicrophorus > Nicrophorus orbicollis. Next base: position 201,248 of record JAFMTC010002535.1, on the reverse strand, counting down.
GACGTTTCAATAGGAATATAGTGCAGAACTTACACAGTTCAACTCCGTCCGGATAACAAATTGTCATATTTTTTTCAACATACATTTCCCGAGATTTAGAGTCTCATTTACACAGACCATAAAATAAAAGTCAAATGTAAAGGCAACTCCATCAGCGCTCTGCAAATTATCACGGTAATATATAATATTTCAAAAGAAAATTAAATTATTACCATGGATCTATGAATGGGCCGCATATGATTTTCCTTCTACACTTCTGTCGAGTTAATTTTAACGCGGATGGAGTGAGCATAAATTGCGGATGATCCAGCTCTCTCTAGTGCATACGTCTAAGAGGATGCAATGTCTGGAGACGGAATTTATTGGCTGTTGCATTCGAGCCGCGAGATCTTTATTTACTTATTTAAGTATAAAAATTATTTATGATTTCGGGATTTGTTTACCGGCAAAGTCGAGCGCGCGAAAATAAATCTATTTTGCACATATTGGATCGATTCCAAAAGCAACAACATATTTACACGGGCCGTGTTCAATTATTTTAATTAAAACGTTCACAGCTGAATTGGAGACGGTTGTAAAGGCACAGAAGCTTGCGCGCCATCAATAAAATGTGTCATTCGGATATATATTTTTGAACGTAAACAAACATTTTAATACTAGCATTTGCAATTTAAAGAAAAACACTCAAAATCGGTACTGGTTTTCCTACCATAAGGTCAGTTAACAAAACCAAAACAAATATTCTTTTACAGACCACAAAAAGCATTATAAATAATAAATACTTATCTACATTTGGTTAATCTTAAAATGTTTTAGAAAGAACAGAAATCATATAATTACTTTAACAAACGTAAGTGTTGCCATTGACTCGCAAATAGTCTTAGTGGTTTATTCAAATAAAAATTTACTTGAGTCTGAACATTATACTAAAATATTTCGTGTGAAAAAAAATAAATAATTTTATGTAATGGAATATATTTTTAATGAAAGCAAAAGTTTCACATAATATGCTTTAAACTAACATAAAGAGGGGCAGCAAGACCAATGGTATTTAGCACTTTGCTGCAATAGTATTATATTTTTATTTCTTTGTATTTCCTATTTCTATTGTATTGAATTTACATTTTTTGTAGTTGTTGTTGCAACAAATGTTATTATTATTACAATAAAAGTTAATTATTTATATCAATCCATAAAGGCAGTAGCTCCTCCAGTAAAGATAGTTGATGTTAATTGTGTATTTATTTAATCTTATTATAGTAATCATATTTATTGTACCAGTCAAATAATGATGCAAACATAAGATATATTCGTACAAAAAAATCTACTACTAGAAAGGGCTATTGTTGTTTCCTTTCTTCATATATTACAGCAGTATTTTAAGAAGAAAATATTTTTTCATTGTTCACTTTCCATCAAATTTCATTCATCAGTATACTTAATGTTCTACCAGAATATTCAAATGATTTTTTTCTGCTCTTCTATTTTGGTTCAATTCTATTTTGTAACTTTTATGTGCTGTTTTAACACAGTTCTGCTTTGTTTCTGTTCTGATATGTACTTTATTTTGTAGAGCAGAGAAAACCTTGCATAGAACCACGTGTAGAGTCGTGGTACTGTGGGATTATAACCAACTAAAACCTCTCCCCTTCTTCGTCAGCATGCAGGTCCTGTATCTCTGTGTACCGCTGCAATGCTGATTATCTTTGCGCCCTGGCAATTCCCTTGGTTCACATCACATTAGTATTTGCCTCCACTGCCAATACCTTCGTTGAATATTTGTATTCTGCGTTCGTTTTTTTCCTTGGTCGATAGCATATCTGACACATAGGCGGATATGGTCTTCCAGATCTCTGCAGGGGAGAGGAGGGGAGGACCCAAATGATTAAATATTTTTAAGGGAGGCGTAGTAACATCAAGTTTGGAAACTGTCATCCTCCTAACAGTACCAAATCTTTTCATCCTCCTTCTCTATATCCAGAGAGGGTCTGACTCAAGTGGTAACTTACTTCCCCATGCTTCCTTCTTATACAGCGCTCCATTTCCGAAATTGGGAGTCGAGTCCAGTCTACCTTCTCCGACATATGTAATTTTTCCTGCCATTTTTTTTCAGTAAACTGGCTTTGACATCTTTTCTTTTTCACCCCGCTTTTTATATTCAGCCCGCTTTGTCTCTCATATATTTCCTTAACCAGGAGCTCTATTAGTGGTACTCCAGCTAGTACCATCTCGGAAAATTGTTCCATACGCACTTCTGATATATCCTATATGTCTGATATGCCTTATATTGTTGTATTAGTAAAGTGGATTGAAAAAAAAATGAATAAATAAGTGTGCCAAGTATGTTCTGAACTGTTTTTGTTTTCATGAAACTATGTATAGTAGTTTTAATAACTCAATTTTTTACAGGAAACAGGTGACAATATCGCTATTTATACCACAGAAAAATATCTTTAGTGACTGTATTGTGTTACACAATGTACATCACATTTAATATTTTTGACTGTCTATCTACCAATATTATTTTATCTTTTAATTTCATACATAAAACATGAAAATATTTACATTTTATGTTCACATATGGTTTTTTTAGACTTTCTATAGTTAAGTTGTGGTTATTTAAACAATTTTATCCAATTTTTATATGCATTAGAAATAATTTGCGTGTCATTTTTAATATTTTTTAAAGGCAAGAATGCGGAGGTTCACAAAGAGATATGTGTAGTTTATGATACTCAATGATTAACAGTATATATGTAGCAGAATTGCTTTTTAAGTTTTGCAGACTTTTCAATCAAAGATGATCAAAGTTGGAAATGGAAAGATTTAAAAGATTGTTATTTAAATCTATAAATTTTACATAATCACTATATTTATTATTACACGAATTCTCCATGAACCAATATACCATGTAAAAAAGGTTTTAAGTGTATTTTAATAATTTTAATAAAATATGTAATGATAATAATAAACTTTATTTGCCATGAATGTAACCAAAGTGCTATAGGTGTAAGTCTTTTTACTAATATATTTATAATTATTTTTAAAATGCAGAAATATGCTATTCATTAATTAAGAATATTAATTAATATAAGTTATAGAAAAAATATACAAAAAATAAAATATGCATTAAAAACAATATGTCACATAAACAGATAAAAATATATTCAAACAATAATAATTATAATTAAATTCAAAGACTACTGTTACATAGAGCAATTTGCATAAGTATTTATACAATAGAAATAAATTATTAAATTACATTCGTAAAATTATTTTATTTGTGAAAATTTTGTTGCAATAATTATTATTTATAAAAACTCTTGTGTAGTAAATTTTAGAAATAAATTAACTTTTTGTTTTTAATTTTGACTAAAATATCATATTTGAGATGGGTTAATAATCGATTATAATATTATAAAAACGAAAGTGACTCCTGACTTTCGGAGGTCGGAATCCAATAAAATAAATGAAATCTGTCAGATTCGAGACGATATGAGATGGGTCAGAACGGGGAGAATACAATGAATAGGAGAGGATAGGATTGACGGACTGAACAAGATCTCCATGGTAAACAAGCCGATAAACACCGGTCGAGTGACCGCTGATTCGAATCATGGACGTCTACATCCGAGAGAAGAATTTATGGCACATTGTACAACAAAACGAGTACTTATATATTGTATAGAACAATACAAGTTGAATAAAAGTAAGATGTATTTCTTGAAATCAGACACATTTCAATCGATCTTTGGTCTGGCATTGAATGGAAACGAAATAAATATATTCGTATTTGCAATTAATCCTTGATTCCTATATGTCAGGGACCTGAAGTTTGACTATAGATTTATATTTTTGCATACGAATTAGCAATAATATAAATTTTAAATTATTATGACATTTTTAACTATTAATTCTTTGATACTAGCTTTATTTTACCATCAGTATAAATAACTTTGTAAAATATATCTGAACGTATACTTGATATAATAGAATATGAAATTTTAAAAAAAATGTTTGTTTTTAAAAAATATTTCAAAACTTTAAAGGTTTCTCTTATTACTTTATGCTTTTTTTTAATAAATTTTTATTACTAAATATAAATGAACAGAATATATTTTTGCACAACTCTTTATTAAATTGTAATTTAGTAAATTGTATTAAATAAACTATATTCTGGCAGAAAGGCCTTTGCAGCAATAGCACTCTATTTTTTTCTCTTTCTTGGTATTTCTTTATTACTATTGTATTGAGTTTATATATTTGCTGTAGTTGTAGTTGCAATAAATGTTATTATTATTACTACAACATATATTTATAACTACTATTAAATAGATAATCAAAGCTTGATTTGTTATTATTAGTTTATTTTTATTTTTTTTTATAATTAAAACTATCATTACGTAATTTAATTAAGAAGTATTTTTTATGAGCATAACTAGTTTTGATTATCGAATTAATTGAAGATAAATCTTATAGGTTGTGTAAAATATTGAACAATTATTGAATAATTATATATAAAGGTGAGATTAAGGACGATATGAGAGCCATAATCAAGGAAAAGATAAACAATTTAATCAATTAAATTGTATGTTACCATGTGTAAAGTACTATTTTGATTACTTTGATTCAGTTCTGGTCTGGAAAAACCTAAGTTCTCTTATATATTGTAAGATTTTATTTTAGAATTGTAAATAATCACTTAATTAAAGTAATTCCAAATGATCTGCAAAAAAACTAACATGCACACACACACAGAAAGTAAATACAATTTTATGTTTATATTCTTTTTATCGTAGATTGAATTACCTTCGGGCAGGTGTCCAAGATCTCGAAGAGGACCGGCTCGTTGTCGACCAGCACTTCGTGCTTGTATCTGGTTTCTGCAAATACACGAACGAAAATACCGATAAGAATGTTGCCGAAGATATGTGACGTCCATGCCATATATTACACTATCCTGTTTCTTTTTTTTCCATTCCCTTTGAAGCATTGTTAGTGAAATTATTTTCAGCGAGCTCGACCAGCGGCATACTTACACTACCGACCGAAGATATATTTCGAAATTTATTTACTTAAAACAGTTTATTTACGACTGCTTTTAAATTTACACGGGTATTCACTTAATTATGATTACAGTTGGTTTTAAATTTTCTCAATATTGTGCTACACCAAATCTCAATAAAGCTATTTTTTAAAATTATTGTTAATTAATATACCTCGCACAGTGCGGCTTTAATCAATGCGGATTCACAATAGTATCGGCGGTAATATGGCACAGAAAAAAATCTAATTCAAAATCCGTTTCTTTCTTTTCGTAGCCGTTATTTTCTAATTATATTTTTCCAATTATCACTTATTTTTAACTATTAGAAAAACAAACTAAACAAAAAATCAAGAGCGGAATGATTTTTCACCGAAAAACTTCCATATTCAATAATAATATAACATTTTTTATAAATATTCATTTTTCAAAGCAAAAACAACAGAATTATTGATAGTAGTAGTTATTATTATTTTTTGTTTGGAATACCGATGTCAAAGCATGGATTGTCTCCAAGAGCCGTGACTTTTTTTTCGTGAAATTGACCGTCTACAAAGCAAATAGGAAGCATTTATTAACGTAGATGGTGACTACATATCGTAATAATCATATAAAATGTTAATCTATAATTTTATGTTTCTTTTACATAATAAATTTTGTTTAAAAAATCGCTAAAAAAATCTGGTTAGAGTATCTTCAAATTGAGTTTATATTATTGATGAATGTTTGTTGTGTGATTCCTAAATATTTCAAATTTGGAAAATTAAACTCTCTTCTTAATACAGAGATGACGCAAGACCTTGAATATAGATTGAGTCGCGATCAAAACATAACTTCATATCTTTTTGAGAAACTCCGGATGAAGAATTTCCAGAAAACGCGTCTTATTTAAATTAATGAAATTTGGAGTAAGTAATTTTGTGTTCCTTCTATACTATCCATTTTCTTGATAAATGAGCAATGAAAACGCTGTCTTCAGTCTTTTTAAGTCCACAAATTCAAAACATGTATTAGATCAAAAGATTTTAAAAAGTTATATTAAAACATATAACATTCCATCAAAATATTGTGAGATTTTTCATTGAATGAAAGTTAAAATAATATGTATGTAACTTACGACTGCGAGATTTGAGTGAGAAAAAAATGAAAAGAATCGTAAAGAAAAAAATATTTAGAACTTCTGAAGAACACGAGTTTTATAAACACAGGAATCAATGAATCAAAAACGTTTTTGAATGGTCTGCCAGAGAGCGGTATTTCGCAGTAAATCGAAGATAAAGCGAAATTCACTCAAATACCAAATTCGAAAATAAATCATTGTCATTAGTAAATGAAATTAATCGAAAGTTAATTAACTGCACAGAAATGTTATTAAAATTAAATTAAATTGATTGATTAAGAGTGAAATTAATTAGTCGCTTAATTGTGTAGGCTACGATTAATCTCACCTGATTGATGATCATATTCCCCTATGTACCTTCGTGTCAAGAACCTCACGGATAAAGCTGAAATTAACATAATGCAACGTCAATAAATTAATCCCAGCATTGTGCGGCGTTTTGAAGCGGAGATAGCGGACATGGAAATAGCTCCAATTCACATCTGGCATTTCAGTAACGATTGTCTATGACGGCGATATGCAAAATACTGTGAATATTTGGATGGTGAGTTGGCCCGTATCTGGGATTGAAGAAAAGTAGTGTAATTCGTAAATAAATGCGGCAGATGTGAAATGGCCCGAAAAGGCACGTCGACATTTTCAATTCGCAAATAAAACTCTAATGCACTGTAAAATTAATTCCCAGGAATACGTTCCAATACAGGAATACATTATAAATTCTATTAAAGGTGGACTTTAAGATTATTAAAGGTTGCTATTTTTAATACACTTATTTCTATAAATAATTTTTTAATGTCCATATTTATCTATTAAATAATTTGAAATGGCACAAATTACAATATCAGTTGAAATGAGTAAAATAATGTATTAATAGTAATTCTTTGCTTTTATTTTTTAAATTATTTTTCTGATATGTATTATATAACTTATTAATGCTTTCGTCACCCTGCAATTCATACTGAAATTGGAATAAAGCGTTAGTGCGGCTTAATTATCAATTATCTGCTACGACAAAAATACATGTTTTTCTGATCCATTTAAACGGTTATATCTTTATTTTGTCTTACGTTGTCAGCACAATCAAAGAATCAATATTTAAGCATTTTGTTAGACCATAAACTCATTTTTTGCATGGAACACAAGACATTTCATATAATTTAAATATGTATTAACAAATTGCAGTAACATTTAATTTTTCATTAATAAAATTAATAGAATCTACAAATTTTATTGATTCTCCAATAAAGGACTATCGACGGAGGTGCTTTCTTTATTAATACTAGTAAACAAAATTAATTGTTTGCTTATTAACCGCAGATTTTCTGATTTGAAAATATCAAATGCTGTCCTTCCATTTTTTATGATATTATTAGTCAGTCATATAAATGACATCAAGTATTATGAAGGTCTACGCAGGTGACTGAAAAATTGAGAATAAGTAAATACAGAACACGAAAAATCAGAGCTAATCGATGGTTTTTGTGAGCGTAATTGTTTATTTTAATATAATTTATATATAATATTAACATTAATAGATTTACATTAGTTTTTAATAGTAGTAATTTTTACTTTAAATTTTGAGTAATACGTCGTTCTTCTTTCCCTTCAGTTGGGTCTTATAGCAGCGTTTTCCAAACTGGGAGGCGCGTCTCCCTAGGAAGGCGCGGACTAGTCTAAAGGGAGCCGCGAAAATTAGTTACAGTGAACACTTTTCCAAATTACTGCTAAAGTTTTATTATTCTATGAAATGGATTAAGGGGCGAGGAGGCGCCAAATGGTTAAATATTTTTATGGGAGGCGTAGTACCAACAAGTTTGGAAACCGCTGCCTTATAGTCTTTCACTGTTATTTTCTTGGTATTATTATGTTTATAAGCAGAGCAAGTTACTTCGCTGATTAATAATTCAGAAGCTATTGTTACTAGATACACATCATCTTCGTCGATTTCATCAACTCCATCAATTGATTTCATAATAATTTGTATTTTTGCCTGTGGTAATTGTGTCATATCTATATAAACAACTGTCACTATTGACAATTAAAGACTGTGATTTTATTTTCTTAAATATATAAATCTACAGTCATACCATAATTTCAATAAAATGAAAATGAAATAATATTTTGTTAATTTTATTTAATTCAAATATTTTTTCTATACACACTTAATTTTAATTGCTGGACGTTCTCATTATCTCTCAATAAATTACCTCTTTAATCAAATTAGGAGAAATGTACCTTGATTTGAGCAATGGTTTTCCTAGATTATCTCAGAATTTAGAAACTGTTATCCTAATTAATAATTGAGGTATGAATACAGGTTTAACTTAAAGGTATGAACGCTACAAATTCCACAAAATAATTTGCCGCACCTAGACGCTTATGACTGTGCATAGATTAATTCTTCCTTCTTCTTCGCATTAGCGCACATAGATTAGTATATTGTAACGTTGTATAATTTAAAAAAATGTAGAAGAGGAGAGTAAAGAAATCGATAGCAAGAGAGTTGAGTTCCGATTGTTAAGGAAGACGGCCGCGTTTAGTTATAGTTGCTAAACTATTCAGTTCTAATAGTCGAAGGCTTTGGGGCGAAGCCAGATGAACCGCTTTTGGACTAGAACTGTAAGGGTTAAGTGCCTGGCCGTTATTTTTATTATTATATATAAAGTTTTCTTCTTTTTAAACAAAAAAAAAGTGACGCTCGTTTATTTAAATCTCAACTCGTAAAATCGCAGTGATCGTTCGGTCTTTTTACTGCATATACACAATACAGAATATAATAAAATACAAGATAAAATACGAAAAGAAATTGTGAAATTCAATTAAAAAAATGTATAAATATTGTAAAATAAACAAGAATAAAAAACAAACAAAAGTAAAACAAAGATGTACAATACCGAAAAGCCTGCTTCTGAAGAACATCAATATAATTATAATCATTAAATATGAGACTTATTTTATTTCTCATTCAGCTATAAATATACATTTTGTCGGTATTGCAAAGGAAATACCAAAAAATATATAAATGGAAATAATTGTAATTCCCTACATAAATACACAGATGGCATTTATATCACAAAATATAGATATTTCCAGGGTCGCATTAAGTTAGTTATAGATTCTAGACACCAGATGAGCAAGAAGTTATAAACATCTATACTGTACGTTGATGTGTTCATTTTTTGTGAGTACCATAAATTACAGCAGCTCTTAAAAATGCTCGTGGATTAATTGGATCATTATAATCATATAACATTGATTGATATTATTTCTAAACCTAAAACTTAACAATTACAAAAATGAAAAAAGGAATTTTAAATATGAAACTTTTGTCAATTTCAGTCGCTTTTAGTTGAAATTGAAGAGTTTTACAATTTAATTTATTATTATAGATTATAATTTTGCAATATTTATACATTTTGTAGATTTTGTTTAATTTGTAACAGTTGGAATATTGTAAGTATTATTATTGCAAATTTAATAAATAAAATAGATATTTCTCTTATATACTTAAAATAACATATGATTCTTTTGAAGACATTTCTTAAACTTATGTTTGATGAATATTTACAACGGAGATTTCCCAACTACATATACAGTTACACTAAACACTCCGAGATAAAAATAATTACAACGTTTGAAAAAAAATAGTGTTAAAAAATTATAAAACTAAAAGTTAATATATTTCGATCGACCAAGTTACAAAAAAAATGTTCGATCGAAATATATAACTTAATTTAATAATTAAAATAATAACAACAACAACAACTATAAAAATCCAAACTGAATATGAAGTAATACAAAGAAAATATAATTATTTCTATTGCTGCAAAGAGCTACTATATACCATAGGTCTTTCTGCCCAAAACAAATAATTTATTATTTACAAATTAGCACATAGTAATATATGTATGCTTTTATTTACTATAATTTATTTATTGGTACAAATTAGGCAAAAGACCTATCGACAGAGATCATTTTGACCAGAGACTATTAAGAAAAAGAGTATTCTGCAATACTGAATTAATTGAAAAATAAAACAAAAATCTAAATAAAATAGTTCAAACTAAAAATATAAAATTAAATTGGAAATTTAACCTTAAAAGAATAAATTTAGATGCAGATTTTGGCTAATCCAACCAACTAACCAGTAACCACAAATGTTTTTGCAAAACTATTTATTACCAAGTTAAAAAACGTCTTATTTTATATTGACCAGAAATTTTATTTAAAAAAGATTATTTTTCGACAAAATAACTGATTTAAATAATTGGTTACTGTAGAATAATATCTAGTGTTGTCGTCATAGAGTCTTAGTAGTTTGAATTAAGTGCATTAAATTGGTTTTGTAATAAATTTATTAACTAATTGTGGTCTATGATTATTTTGGTCCATGAGTCTTATCCAAGATTAAGTTATTCGTTTGGGATTCTACTGACACTAATTCTAAATACATATTCTACTTAAGAAGTTAATTATTATTAATCATGGGAGTTGTGATTGGAAGTATGGTTTTGATTATATTTAATAATTAAGCGTTCCCAAGGCGAATTCCGAGGCTTGGGTGGATTATTTACAATACGACGGGTCCGAATTCCCTACAGTTGTTCATATGAAGTGAATCGATTTTGAATTTTCGTATTAATTTCTTGACACTTATATATTTGTTTATATAAAAAGATGTGACAACTAAGACACTTGATTTGGGTTTATATTAGAGACTCTGTGTGAGGTCTCTTATACATAGATTATTTATATAAGATTGTAACAATAATATCAAAAATAATGGTTGATCACAACATAATGATTAGTTAGGATGGAAATTTCCCAATAACAAATATAAATTATATAAAATTATAAGTGATAATTTAGAAACATGATTTTATTATATTATATGCAACGTTTGTGCGAGAATAATAAACGAATCTGTATGGAATTGGGCTTTAAAAATAAATCACGAGTTCCAATTATAAAGGGAAATATTTCGTTTTATCTTCGCGTGAAGTGGAACAATCTAAGTTATTGTTGCTGGCGAAACGTGAGTATTTCTGAGGCTGGTCATGATTCCTAGAAGTAAATATAAACACACTCGACCGTCTGGTTGAAAATGGCTCCAGATGAACAAGGTTACCGGCTGGCATATATCTTAATAATGGACCATCAGAAGTGACCTATATCGTCCTGGGCCTAACTAGTGCAAGCAAACAAAATATATATATTTATATGTGTTGTTGTGCTTTAATTTGCCCCGTTCTCGAGTTTCGCATTCTTTCGTCCCTCATCTAATTACATTTACCACTTTTGTTCTCTTTTTCACGTACAACGTTTATTTTTTTTACTTGTTTTAAATTTAAACAACACTACGGACCACACTACATTCGAAACGGGAACACGGCGTGTCAGCATCAATGCGCCTCAACTTGATTGACGTTCGAAATCACTCGATGCGATATAATAAACCCGGTCCGGGGGCTTCCCCGGAATTGATTGACTCGAAAGCTCGTTAATTATAAAATTTTAAAGTACACCTTTCCCGTTAGCTGATTGATTCAATTATATCCATAGGCGCAACTGAAATAAAACCTGCGTTTTAATTATGTTAAAATTGACATTTCACTATGCGTGTACGTTTATTGCTTAGATTAACGCTATTTCGCTGTGCAGTATTTTTTTCTCTGCTTCTTTATTGCATTTTGCAGATTCGAAAGTAAAGAGTCGGAATGATGTGTGCGTCATGAATGAGCCAATTTCTATTACTTTTCCATCGATTTGCGTTAGACGCAGAACAAATGTATTATATATGCTTGTCTCGTTCTTTCTTTATCTCCATCGTTCTTACATAAGAGCGCTAATATGAATCTGATTGAAATGTGGGAATCAGTCAAGAGGGTTGATGGACTAATTCTTATTTTAGATAGGTATAGAATGTATTAGTCAATGTATATTTAGACGTTTTCCGAGACCTTGCTTCGTAGACCTCTACTTTTTTTTCGGGTAATTACGCCTCGCTTCCTTAATTAATTTACGTTTGTCAGCGCAGGTCATTAACCACAAGAATTTCGCATTTATTTTTGTTTTGATTATCAGCCAAATTTTTGTTTTTATATTACAATATTACGTTAAATGAACTTACAGAACATTATAAACTATTCTTAATATGAGGAAATAAAATTTAAATTAATTGTTATTCAATAGCTTCAAGAGATATTGATGATGTTATTAATTAAAATAATGAATAATGCTTCATTAACCTTTCATTCTGTATATACATATGTTTCTAGTTGTAATTACATAATAAATTGCAGTTGTTTTTATTTAAAACAAAGATTAATTTTATTTCATTTTTCATTGTTTTCGTCTAGTTTTTTTTTTATATTACATTATACAGTACGTTTTAAATAATTCTTAAGGTGCGTAAACTAAATCAGTATTTTATAATTTATAAATGTAAATAATTACATGATGATGTTGGCTGATATATGAATACTTGTGCACCAATTAATAAAAAAGTCAATTATGTCAGTTTTTGCATAAGTGAAAGTGGTTTATAGATTCGTACAGTTTCTACATATAATTATTTATTTAATTATTAAACCGTTTGAAAAATTACACTCACAGCACAAAAGAAGTAAAAAAATTATAAAATAATGTAAACAATATTATATGTGTAGTTTAAAGATATATTCAAGTTAATGTTATACATTTATACAATATAATTGTGATTATAACTACACATACTAATTATGCAATTTATAATTTATTTCAGATGTACGTTATCTGAAGAATCATCAAATATCATTAGAAGAATACATAAATTAGATAATATATATTAGCTATTCGATTGAGGTTATAGTAAAAAACGCAATTAATCAAGAACTATGAGTTTCATACACCGAAACAGATTATTTTATATCCTGATCTATATTTTTATTTATACTTTTTATTATACTTTTGTATAGAGTTCAAAAGTGAAATAAAGTAAAATGAAATCCACATTATAAGATTATAAGATAAGATCAGAATTAATAGAAATTCGTACCAAGTTTTATAGAAACTTAATTCTAATTACTATAGTCAAATTATTCTCCCATCATTTCAATTTATATTATCAATTATTTATTATCCATATTTTCGACTATCAATGCACTAGTTAGATAGAATTTAATAAAATGATATTTATTTTTAATTTGTTATATTATATAAAAATTTTGATTTTAAAATCTCTATCCGGAATTAATCTTTAGCTAATTAAGTCGCATTATATAGAAAGCTCATTACACGATAGTTTATTGTGATTGTTAAGCCTGACAATTTAAAATAATTTCAATAGTAATTATGATTTTATTCACAAAATTTTATTCAAACTTTATAAAAAATAGTGCAAAATAATACAAATTTAAATAATCAGAAGGATGGGAAAAAATCAATGCAAACGGTAGAACTAATTAATTAATTAAAATAATCTAGATATAAATGAATAAAGAATAACTTGAAATTAAATATAGTAATTTTTTCTGTTTTTTTTTTAAATCACAAGTATAGACAGTAAGTTGTTAATGTGTGCGGCAATTGAAAATCCTATTTGGATCTGTGCCAAAATTAAACTAAATGTTAAATAAGAAAAATCCATAGTAAAATATAACGTCGAAGTTTTTTCAATAATATTTTATATGTTAAATAGTTAACTACTTAAATATATGTTACTAGTTAATGGTCAGAACGTGGTCGATAGTCTTTCTGTCATTTTATTCTATGTACTAATTTAACGTGTTTTCTTGTACACTTTTTAGAATTTTAATTATTTATGTAATTATGCTTATAGAAAATGTACTATTTCTAAATTATATGAATAAAATAGCAAATAAAATGATTATGAAAAAGTACACAATAACTTTATATGTAAGTTTTTCTCATTATTTATTTTGAACAATAAATAATGTTCATGTTAAATTTATTAAAATATAAGAAAATATGTTAGTATATAACATGTATCTGTCAAATATATGCACGAATATTATTTAAATATACTTTTATAACATAATTCATTAAAAAAATATATATTACAGAAGCTTTATAATGTTACATAATTCTATAAAAAAATAGTATATGTATTTAGAACCGGTAGTATAAATGTATAATTTTAGTGCTTACAACAATTTTCTAAGCCTAAAAATCTATATTTTTTTGACAATATGTTTTATCTTATGGATAGATATATTTTGAATAGTGCAATGTATAAAATTATAGTAATAAAGTATATAAAATGAATTTTTTTAAAATCAAAATGTTTCTATGTTTAAACAAAATTATTAAGTGTATATAATAAAGTTTTCATTTGATAAATATTTACCGCTTTTTCCAACACCAGGAGCACCGACCACGATAACTTTGACTTCGGACAACGATGACTTTTTCCTCCTAATCCCCTTGGTGTTCATGATGGACATGCTGTGCTGTGCACACACTACAAAGTACAGGATAGAAGTCACATGCAAATGTTGGTGAAAAATTGTTTAGCACATGAACTAGAACCGTGTGTGTGTTTTCTGCGGATGAGATACACAAATGTTGTGTAAGTTTTGTAGGGAAATAGCTCTCAACCACTCATAAATGTAGATGTCCTAAAAATAAACGCGCTTCGCGGTGTTATATAGATGCGCGATATACAAAGCGCCACTACACATCTTTAAAAACGTTCTTTAACTTGGGCGGTTTAACGCAAAAAAATGGAATGGAAGAAATGTTAAGGTCTTTAATTATAGCCGCACACTCGTACTGTGTATAACCCAGATTCTTTTGTCTTGCGTTTTCAATGTTTGCTTAAATATAGTGAAAATAAAAAAGAGTGCGTGAAATATTTACATTTACTGGATTTAGCCAGAGAGGTCACTCGCTAATGATTTATGGTCAATGCAAAAATGTAGAAGATCGGTGAAATCTCCGTATAAATATTTTTTTTATTTTTAGCCCGATCCAATGCCGAATATTTAAAAGACATAAACTTTACTACATAATTTTATCGTCGGCTATAAACTTTTTCTTGACATTTGTTATGCCGGTTGGTTTATAATTAGAAGACAATGCCTGCTTTACCATTTCGTAACCATAGAAACTTAGTGCCAGTTGTCATTTCGATCAATCATAAGGACAGATGTCTCAAAATTCCTGTGCTCCAGGACTCCTTTAATGAAGAAGAAAGGCTCGCCGGATGAGATCGAGGATTCTGCAATATGGTCGAGCTTAGTAGGAAACATTATCGCCATCATCATGTCTGCATACTTTTGGTTTTTAAATAACGGAAATTGCCCTAAAAAACCTCCAAACTCGTACGACACGAATAGCCTTAATAATGCTATCAATGATCTCAAGAAAATGGCAGAGGAAATACACAATTCAACATCTAAACCATATACCAATATCGAATCAACTGCTATAGAATGTGCATGCACATGTACAAATGAAAACACACCCGATTCTCCAAAATCACCAAATTCTCCATCAGGTATTACTCGCAAATAATATAACTTATTTATTATATATTAATAAATAAGTAAATTATATTCAAGTATTTCAATTTTAGCAAACGTGAGCCCGACGGAATCAACCAAGGAATTGTCAGAAGTGCCCAAGGTCACCAAAGGATGCAGTTGCCAAACAAGTAAACGAATTTGAAACTGTTGAGCTGTAAGCAAAATCATTATTTTTTAGTCGAAAACATGGGATCATTCAGAGCTAAATACACAACTGCACCTTATCCTATTGCCAACTCTACAAAAAATCAAGAATACCGTCCCTATCATGAACCTCGACCTGTAAAGAAAAAGGTCAAGTCCAAAGCAAAGCGAACAAAACCCAAGCAAAAAAAGAACGCTGATTTAGAAGATATTCCCTGTTACGTAAAATGTTTTGCTGATGAGATGCAAAAAGCCACTTCTTGTGGAAACAAGAATTGTCCTATTGCAGTGCATTATTGTATGAACAAAGAATGCAAAGAAGATACCACAAAGAAAGAGGTTGATACATCTCTTTGTCCAAATGATTGTTCTGCCAATGAAGAAGTCCAAGCTGAGAGTTCGGAGACATCGTCTATCAACTGTAGTTCGTCCTGCAGCGTTTTTAAGAATACCAAACATCCTTGTTCTTATTATCTAAATGATCAATACAATGAGAGTACCCAAGTCACTCAAGTCACCGAGGTTACTGAAACGATTGAAGAGACTGAGGAGATAAAGGAATTCGAGCAAGAGGAGAGTCAAACCGATCCGTATTCGGTGACTTTGAGGAATTATTCTCAGACTGAGCAGGAGTACGATGAACTCGAGGAAGGTTGTACGCCATGCTATAACAAAAGACAATACCAGGAGGCTCCTTGCACACCAAAATCAGGACCTTCTCACTATAGCGGAAATGCTTATATTGATCAACCGGACAGACCAAAACCAGCAACAATTCAGTACGCGCCAAACTATTACATGAATCAACAGCCTGTACAGTCCCATCAAGGGTACGTGCAGCAACCTTACAGTCCGATGAATGGTAATAGTACTGATCGTGGCTATAGAACATTAGGTGTAGCACCAACTGCTGCTAATTACTTGAGAAGGATTCCTCAATGTGAGATGAACGAACAATATAAGGTATTTATTTATAATATATAATATCATAACTTATGTAATAGTAAGCGAGACATTTTTTTACTAGATGTTTTCTTTATATTTATTTTACATTTTTATACAGATCCTAAAATCGAAATTCCTAGTAATTAGTGAATAACTTGTAGAAATTAGAAGGGGAAAACCTTCCAATAAGTATAATAATAAACCTAGTAGAGATTAAAATATTAATTCATAAATATATAAAATATAATGTATTACTTTTTTTATAACAATAATATATATTTCTTAATAACACTGTTGAGCTCATTGCTTAAGATTTCGCAATAATTGTAATTTGATACAAGTACAGTAATTATTTTTTTGTATAGTTAATTGAAACCCACTGGGTATCGCAATTATCTTCCTTGTTATATCGAATATCTCTTACTTATAACTGTACTTACTTCATCGGTAGCGTACTTTTTTGTATTATGTCTGTTTTTGTATAATTGTACCAAACATAATGGTTAGATGAATAGATTAAAATAATTATTATATTCTAAATTGCTACTCATTAGATACGTTTATAAAATTATATAAGCATAAACAGTTCAATAGAATCTTGTAAATCTTTTCAATCATGTTTATTAATTTTTATCTTATTATTTTTATAGTAACGTGATCACAATAAAGAGATTTCTTAGCCTTGGTAAGCGTATAACCATATCACGACTGGAATTATCATACATTCGTGTCGCTAATAAACATTTTTCTTGTCGAATTACTAACATTATTATGGAAATATCTACTGGAATATTTCTTCTAGCGTCCGTACATTTCCGCGGCTCGGCACTTATAATTATGCATCAGTTGGCATTTAAAATAAATAATCAATTAATTCTACATTTCTCGCATATGCAAATGTAACTACTTAATTGCAGGAAAGTGTCTCTTTCTATACTATTTTTTTTTCGGTGTGTTATGTATAATTATAATCTGAGATATTTGCTAGAAATTTTTGTTGTTGTTCGCAGAATGTTCGGCAGCGTCAATTAGGAGTGCAGAAGTCAAACTTTCCACCAGATTATTATGGATCGCCGAATGCTAGAGCAGTGCAACCTGGGGCTTACATGAACCTAATGATCAATTCACCTTACAACGAGAAGACCATCAACAATCAGTCTCTGAATAGAAATGAGGCATACCCCGAGCCTTCTAATTCATATCCATATCAAAGACCAAACTTTACTAATTGTTCCACGACGTGTCCAAATCGTAGACCGCTTGGCGGCCAGCAGCAGCAACCGTTGTCTTTGATGCCTAATGGTGCAATTCCTATCAGGAGTTCTCAAAACACGCTGTCCGTGCAGAAATGCTCAAAGTGAGGATGTTTGTAAAGAAAAACGTGGAAATAAAAACAAAGGAAACTGCATTGCACAATATAATTTAATTATTTTTTTACCACATTTAAATTTGATATATAACATCTATACAATAAGTATGATCTCGTGCTTGAGTGCTTAATACGAATAATAGTCTAAATACAAAACTCAAATGTGTAAAATACAGAGTGCACACCGAATAATTTATATAATACAGATACATGCGCGAAAGTGGAAATAGTGTGCACAGGAAAATACAAACAGAATATCGCAGACAGACAGAGATAGTGCTACAATATAGTTTTACATACGTGAGATCACAACTACTTTGATCACTTGCCTAAACACTAAATAATAATAATAATAAAATTAATATATTACACGTAATGACGACTTTATACACAATATGATATGCCGATGAAGAAATCGATCGACTTTCAATGGGCGACACCAGTCACACAGCCGCCCCTAAAAGTCTACAAATACCGACAAGAAGAAATAAATATAATGAGTAATTAATTAATACTAAATATCCCATTATAACGTTATTTCAAGCTCTAGTTATTATTTTTGTTTTTTTTGTTTCCTTTTAGTTTTTTTTTGTTGTTGCTTCGTTTATCTTATTGTTTTGATAGTAAGAAGAGGTGTAAGATAATCTATTCGAGCGCCGGTGCCTTCATTTTGTTGACGGCATTCGATAAGTGTAATAATTCGGTGTTCAGCTGATTGACAAGTGATTCGAGCTTGTCGACGGTGTCCAACACCTCAACGCGCTGAGTGTGAGGATTGAACCTGACCTCGAATGGTCTGGACATGGTAGACACCCAACGTCTGAATTTGTCCTTAGCATCCTCGAAGCTCTCTGCCACGTAGTAAACGGGTTGATACTCCTGATCCTGGTAGGGTTGGACAGCGGTGGAAGCTGGCTCGAACGGTCTCAACTCTGGTTTGTCACTGAGGGCGTGCAGAAGCTCTCCGTAAGCGCTAAGAAGTCCGGCACCGTAAGCCTTGACGGCGCCGTTTTCCTTGCACAGACCGAATTCAACGGTGAACCAGTACACCTACAGGAAAGAATGAATATTATTATAGCTGATTTAATAAAAGACCATCTGATTTCGTAATTGGAACGGCTTTTCTTTTCGTTCGCCGATCACGCGTATCTAAAGAGCTTGACCCTGAGACGGCTCGGCTCGATTTAAATGAAATTCAAATCGGATTCTGAAACAATCTTGGATGAGACTTACCGTCGATAACTTTTCAATTTCAGAATCTGAAGCGCCCAGAGAGGCCAATCCAATCTCCTGGGAGAACTGAGCGAAACTGGGGTCGGCGAGCAGCGGCATATGACCCAAAAGCTCGTGGATGGAATCCCTATTAAGAGATGATTAAATTGCAACTATATATTCTGCTTTTGTATCGAATTGTGAAATTTAATTGAATAAATCGGGAGAGTGTATGCGAGAGTGATGAAGCGAGCTTTAAGTGCTCGAGTTAATGGCTTTCATAATTGAATTCAAATCGTTCCTTGATGCAATTTTAACACTTACGGCTCTGGGGTGTGGTATGGAGAGTTGATGTGACGCACGTATTGTGTGCTTTGGAAGATGCGGAAAGCGAGAGAAGCCAAGAAGTCACGAGATGTCAGCAATCCAGCTGCAGGTCTCAAAGTGAATCCGGTCTGCGATTGCAAGAACTTGGACATCTCATCGAGCTGAGGAATAGCCGTCATGTTGAAGATGCCTTCCTCTTCCAACTTGCGGAAGACGCGACGATATTCGGCACAGGCATGTTTCGGCATCAAATCTCTCACGGTATTGAAAACAGCAGACCAAGTCTTGTTCTCGGTCTCGGTATAATCAATAAATGGGATTGCGTCACCGCTGTTAAAAAAATGGTTTTATTAATATCAATGCAAACGAATTGTAATAATTGAACTTACTATTTGTAAGCGAAAGCAACTTCCGCGATGTGCTTACGACGAGCACGATATTCCTTGTCGGCGAATCCCGGATGGTTCATGTCCAAATCGGGTTCGTACTTGGTCATCAGATGATTGCAGTTGTCCAACTCGCTGGCATGCCTTGGGAACCACGGGCTTTTGTTGGTGACATTGTCTTCACCAACGAGAGAAGCGCTGGTCAAGGATGCCGATTGTCTCAAATTCTTGATCAGCTGCAAGAGATGCTGACGTTGCATCTCGATCTTAATAAGAACATCCAATTGGTTCTTGTCCGTTTGCGACGGACGAGTTTCCAAATGGCAAACGACTCCTGAATACTTTTCGATGGTCTTCAAGACGCGCGAAAGAGAGGACATGCCCTCGCGTAAACGGAGCACAAGAGCGGCCTTCTGGACGATTTCCGGTCCTTCGTTCAACGAATTCTGCAGGATGATTTCTTCCTCGGTTAATCCAGCATCTGTTGAACAGCGGATTATATATATAAATTCGTAAGTAAGGAAGAAATGTCGTGGAGTGGATTTTATAAGTGCTGCATTATATATAGCAGTAATATTTTTACAGCTTAACTCTCTCAAATGGAGGGTGAAAATTGACTTTTGACACCGTAAAAGCCGTGCAGCTTTGTGGAGCGCTCACCCACAAGCTTTAAGCTCTCAGTGCAATTACGCCCTGCCGGATATAAAATCCATTTTTTCTACTTCCTTCCTCCTTCTCTGCGTTCACCTAAGTGGTGCATAATTTTCTGGGCCAAGTTTAAGCGCATTGAAGCAATTATTGTTATTACGTACTACACACAACACAAAAAAAAGAAACGTACCTTCGCCATCCTCTGTCTGCTGGTCCCTTTTCGGGGTTGGTTTCTCATTAATTTCAACTTCTGGCTCAAGGCTGGAGTCTACAATTATCACAACATTGATCATGCAAACGTAAACAACAGCAAACGAATAAAAAAAAATCAACAGCAAATCGTGCAATAAAAACAATTCAAATTAAAATTACATGAAAAGAAAAAATAAAAATACAGTCGTGCGATAATTGCGAACTTACCATTAGCCCTGAGGCGAGCTTCATCCAACACGGTTTGCTTTGTCTGGGTGACAACCATGGTCTCAAAACGAGCATCGTCCACAAGGGAACGGCGTCTGGATGGATAACCGTTCTGAAACGAATTAAAACTTTGGTTGAGGCCATTGTCTGCAGCAGCAGGAAACGCGGTGTCGCAAGGAAATTGGCTCGAAGAGCTGTTGTCTTTTATGCAAGGATTCGGAGAGGAAGTCGGTTCGATTTAGTCATGCAGAATGAATGCGACGAGGGTGTCTGCATCCTTTTACAACTCCTCCTACACCGCCCTACGGCAAGGTTGAGTCGCGTTTTATTTTTGACCCCTGCGGGTCTTATGCATTCTATTATGACCATGATCGTACTTCTTTAATAGAACAGATCCTATTAATATAATTGCATGCTAAATGAATCCATGCGATAAACATTCATTGCATATATTTAATAAACTTCATTTTAATTTTCTTCTGAGTTCTCCAGCCGAAGTGGAAAAGAAGGCTAAACTCCGCAGATTGCCAATACATCTATAACCGCGATTCTCACTTTCAACAATTCTGGAATTATGTAAGTGATGCGTGTGTAACGTCAAGTAGCCAAGCACTGGATTATCGAGGCCAATCGGCAGCGCAAAATCCTCAACAATAGTAATTTTGTAATGCCAATAATTAAAATATCCTCGCTCGAACATAGGCATGGAATCCTACTGCAGATTAAGTCCGCTTCTTCTACTGCTGCTGCTACTACTTTTTTTGTTGTATTATTTACTTCGACTTCTAGTGGGATTACTTAATCTCGGCGGCGTTGCAAAACCGAGATAAGTTCAGTTGTTTCTGGATTTTATATAATAAATACTAATTATGTTCATTCCAGGTGATACGTACTATTTGTTTCCCACTGCATTCGCCGTTATTATTCATTTGCACATGAACGGAGAGCAAATGTGAAACAAGTCTAAGTGCAACCAAGTGTCCTTACTCCATTTTATGAATAGATTTAAAAGTTTGCCACAACGGTCAGTTCTTTTTTAATCTCCATCGCTCTCTATCTCACGCACTCTTCGAAAACATTCAGAGAATTATTTATAGTGGATTTATTTAAATTATTTGAGAAACTAACTGTAAATCCTTATCGATCTAAATATTTTCTAAATACCAAAACATCGAAATCCATGTAACACCGATTTCTCTATTTATTTAATATATTAAATGAATAATAAATCACATACAAGTTTTTTTATATTATTTTAAACTTCATCATTTATTTATAATAAATATCGAATAAAATATGTTTCTAATCGAATATGTATGTTAATTTGATATTAACAGAAGAACTGGTTCAAAATAGTCGAATCATTAAATAGGTAATAATTTTCCAATTTTATTTTGATTTATTGTTTTCAATAAAGAAGATTATTATATTTTACAAAAAATTTCGGAATTTGTTTGTTATTTGAATTGAATTAAAAGTAGTTATGAAATACTCGGAGAAACCAGTAATTGTTGCCTTCATATGAAACATGGCTTGGATTTTTGCTCGTATAATAAGAAAATTGGAGTCAAGTCCAAATACAACATCGGAATTCTTATTTTGAAGGTTACAAACAAATTTCAACGACATTTCTAACCCTATTAAAGCATCCAAAGACGCGAAATGCATGTCGCATAAATCAGCAAAGACTATTTACGAAATCGGAGACTGAACGAAGAAAAAAGCGAGTCCTTGACATACGAAGTCCTCATAAAGCAGTTTCTTCTCCGCATTTTTAAATAACACATATTGCGAATATTGATATTTGAATAGTTGATTTCATTGAAGAGGCCAAACTTTGTAATCATTGATGTCCTTAACCTTATATTTTCAAATGATTGCTTTGCCAAAACTAATTTTTGTCTATAATATGTATATAGTAAAACAAAATATTACCATTTACTAGTAACAATTTGTAATCATTTGCTCTATACTTTTAACTTATCTTTTGTTCAAAAAACTTATAGATTAACTATATTCATATAATAAAAAAGTAAAATTATAAGTGCAATTAAAAATTTACAAACGTTAATTTTGAAAAGTTTTGATAACAATTTTAAGTTTTATTCATAAGAAAATTACTTGTAACGATTATACGAAACTTGCAATTTTGTAGCTGAATTAAAATATTAAAATGTAATAAGTTGTTATAAAAAATAAGTATAAAAAATATTCTTAAATATATATTTATGGACTTACAAGATTTTAAATTTATTTTCTTTATAAATATAGTTAAAGTTCATGTCGTCGCGAAAAAATATTATTTAAGACAATTAAATATTTAAATAATAGTTCAAGCTGTAATTGATTTTTATTCTTATAATAATGCAATTAAGGTGTGCTTTTACATTTGTATTGATTGTAATTAAATAATTGATAATATTTAAATGGTGAAATTCTTGTAAATATAGTGTTTTAATGTTAATATTAAATTTAATGCTATTATTTGCATTGGAGCTTTCATTTGGGTTCTTGTTGATTGTGAGCGTTAAAGTCTCCGAATGGCGTGTAATGGAAGTGAGCCTGTTGCATAGGACAGGAGTGTTTTGCGGAGATAGTTTTATAGAATAATAAGGAACTTTTAGGACTTACCTCGATGCTGTAAGATTTCTTGATGGCGAACATTTCGCGGTTCTTTTGAGCTGCGGCGATTGCGGCCATGTCGTCTGATATTACGAGTTAGACAAAAAAAGGAATTAAAACTCTCGTTTCTCAATTTGAATCGAATTGGTTTGTTTTGGTGTTAATTTCAGCCTGAAATCACGGGATTCACTGCTGAAGAATTACGATTTTGTTTGTTGGAATTTTGGCAAAATCGAATTGTACAGTCGCGTAATTATTGTTGTTCTTACGACCACGATTAGTGACTGATAACCGTCTGTCTATGAGAATGTGATAATAAAACACGCTGACTGTTTGAACGAGAGTTAGCAAACCAAGTGTGAGTGGTGATTGCTGACGGACGGCGGTTTAAGTAGTTGGAACCCCCACCGCCCCCGAGCGGAGCCAGGATTCCCCCCACGGCGCACGGCCCTTTCATTGTTGTTGGATATTACGCGTCACGCCTGCGTCACGGCTCCTGGATGCTGGGATCCCCGAATCAAGGTCCTCGAGGATATCCCCCGCGACCCGCCGACCGGTAGCAGCGGCCATTGCTGAATTGCTACCATTACACTCTTCGTAATCATCATCATTATAAAAACTGATCAACATCATCGACGTTTCTTACGTTTGGCCACGCGACACCGATACTTTCGGGTTGGGACTTACCAAATTACCGCTCATTCTAGAACAGCTTTGTTGTTCAACAACATTATTAACGATCAACGTTTCGATTATTACATTTGTGTTTCCTTTTCATTTTAAACAGTAAACATTAGATTATCATTTTAATTACCTACGTATTGCCTCTATTTTCCCGTATTTATATAATACATCTCATTTATAATGCGACAGCATCATTTAGTTTAAAACAATTTAATAATATTAAAATAAACAATTAATATTTATTTTAAACTTGTAATGTAATAGTCACATAATGGTTTTCTTTAATAGCTATTCCATTTATTTTACCCTAAGTAATTTTATAATTTCCAATATATATTTTGAATTAATCTGCTCCATTATTACTATTATTTATTAAAAATTATTGTAAAATAAGAAAATCATATGTTGCTCTTATCAACAGAAAGAGTTCACTATAAAGTTTTTATATCGTTTATATTAGAATTTATAAATGATTTTCATAATAAACAAAATCGTGCTATTCCAGTATTTTTGCAAAAAATAAGGATATAATAATTAATATACGTAAAATTCAAGTAAATATATTTCTTTATAATTAATTATTTGGAGAAACAATTTTCGTATATCAAAATATAATGTATCCGTTATACAATATTAATGAATATGCATTGTTAAGCTAATTACAATATTATATTTACATTTTTTTTTCTTTGCGAAATAAAATGATTTCAACAGGTTTCTTGAACTCTCGTGACTTTTTAACTGCATTTCGTATTTCCATAAGCATATAGAAATTATATAATAGTATAATCTAATAAAAAAAATATTTTCATAGGTATATTCCTCATTTCTGAATCGATAACTCCATTCTTTATTAACAACAGGGGTTGAAAAACTTTCAAATTAATTGAATAAGAAATTAATAATTATTATTTTCATATTTATAAAAAAGTAAATACTACTTCAATAAGAAATCAAGACTGATTATTTGAGGCTCTTAACCTTTGACTAATTGAGTATAGTTAATCTAGTTTTAGTTTAATCATTTATAATGGAATTACCGTAACGGTTCAAATAACAAGAAAACAAAATGTTTGCATATTACTGAATATTATTATATTTAAATGACAATTATTTTATAGTATTTTTTGTGATTTCTTAAAATATCAGTCAGTTTTTAAATTTATAAATATTAAATACAAACACATGTGCATATAAGCAAAATCGGTTAAAAAGTACTATAATTAATTTTAATAAATACAAATAACCTTGCTTTATATTTTAAATAATGGAGTATCTTGGTAAAAAAAAACATGATGAAATGTAATTACTTAAGAATTATGAAATTAGTATTAATTATCTTTTCTTTATCAAGTATAATTAAATATAGGCTTAATAAATAATTCAAGTAAAGGCTTTTAGAAATATATCAAAGGAAATATGATTTAATGTTCTGCAGTTGATGGCATACTTCAAAATGCCGTGCGAACCATCAAATCGGACGTAATACAATTATAGTCGATCGTGAATATTGAAGGGTGTCGGCTATTCCTACTAGGTTAGTTGACACTTACAAATCGATTATACAACGAGCGTCACACTTTTATTTGAGAAGTGACATTATTCTAATCACAAATTTTCACGTAAGTGGACACGAATTTAGTACAATGTTCTATAACATTTAATATGAATTATGATGATTTAAAACTATAGCTAAACTAAATTTTGTAATAAAAAAGTTAAATCTAAATTGTTGCCCTCCTCCTACACACCGCATCGTTTGTTAACATTTTTATTTATCTTACGCAATTACGTTCTCTATTGCACAAAAAAAGAAGTGGAAAGGGTTACAATACAGATTTTATTACTGTACTCAACTTTATTTTACTTGTTACTACTTTTTAGTTTTAAAGTAATTACTATATTTACTAACTGATCAAGAAACTAACAAATATACGAACAATAATAACAATGAAACAACAAAGAGATTATTTCATACAAAGGGTTATTATACTAAATATTATACTAAACTACTAAATTAATTTTTATCTTAACATATAAGAGACAACCTTCTAGTATTGTTTTATTATCTCAATATATTATTTTATGATAGTAATTTAAGAAATAGTTCAGCAATTTGTAAACAACCAACTAAATCAGAAATATATTTTGTATTATATATTTCTGATACATTATTTAGGTTGGGAAAAAATATGTACGGAATCGATTGCAAATGAATTAAATGAATATAATGTGAGCAGCGATGAATAAATCAGTAATCATTAATCATTAATGACATTAAACGAGCTCGCACAATTCATGTAACATTGTTTTCGGAATAAATTGAATTCAAAAACTTTGTTTTAATAATGAATCACTGCTAATTACAGACCATTGTGCATAAATCAATCTAATCACATAAATTGCCCTCTTAGTTAATGATTTAAACTAAATCACATTTTCTTCTAAGCGTTTCGAACTGATTTAATCGATGTTAATACATTGGGAATTTTATTATTACAAATCGAAATATGTTATTCGACTTACTCAACTTAACACAATGTTTGTTTGTTTGTTTATTACGCACAAGATTAATTAGCAGTTGCTTATCAAGAGATTCTCAGTTTTGTTTATATTCCCTATCAAGTGAGAAACGGAAATTAAAAAAAATAACCATGCACTTTGAACTTGGAATTCCTTCAGCTGTAAAATGTTATCCATATATTTTGATTTTGAGATTCTCGGAACCTAATCACATATTTCCTGTACAGTGTTTTTAGTGAAGCGAGTAATTGGATCCGTTATATCATGAAATATTTATTGCATATAGTGGAGTGATCGGGGTTGGTTGTCACAAATATTGAACTTTTCAAATTAACAAAAAAGCTACTTTCATCACACTTGGATATATCTACCTAACGTTCTATTTGAAAATCAATATTTATTATATCAATTATTATTGGAAATCAATAATAAACTTGGCAAATTTAAATGTGATAACTCCTCTTATGACATGCGACAAGCAACCCTATTCGAAACACGCCACATTTTCGTTCTATAGAATTATAAATTCTACTTTACTATACTATTTTTGTTACAAAATCGAAATTTAGAATAAAGAATAAAATAGTCACTCGATACAAAAAAGTAAATCAACTTAGTAAAAACTATTGGACGACATTAACCAACTTTTTGACAACAAACCCCAGTCATGAGGAAGATCATTTACTCGTTCTTCTTGATCAAATTGATTCGGCTTTTTTTAGTCACGTATTTTCGTATTGATGTAGAATTTCGTATTACTTGGCCAATACATGATTTATTTTTATTATGTATTATACAAATTTTGATATTACGGATTGATTCCGGATTTAAAATTGTCAAAACATTGCCAAGGGCCGCATGCGGCCCGGGGGCCGCAGGTTTCTGACCCCTGAATTCGCTAACTAGAAACTAATAGAGTATTTTAAAACTGTATGTAAATTACTACACATATTACATTTAATTTTTTTTGTTTAATTAAATAATTTAAATTTGTTTTATAAACAATAACTATACTTATTTCAAATGGCCAATAACAAATCGATACTCAACTTGTTAACTACAGTAAACGTTAATTTGATAGACGTCACCCAGACTATTAATTATCAATGTCAAATTTTCTCAATTGTTTATTAAATTATTATTAAATTACTTTAAATAGATAATAATAGTAAAATTGTTGAAAAACATTTATTTCTAAATAAACATATATAAATTATTGAAAGATAAGTAATTATGTAATAAATATTAATAGGAAAAACTATGAATAATTTGCAAATAATAATGATTGTTAATAAATAAATTTAACATCAAGATAAAACAAGAAACGATAATTCCCAATAATTTGTGTTTTAAATATGTTGTAATTTGTGTATAGCTGAAGGATCTAAGGTTGATGGCCTACCGACCTCAATTGTATATTTAAGTTCAACCGATTGGATTTTTTTCCAAATTAATTATTATTCAAACAGAAAAATCACGGTCGTAATATGTTTATAACGAAAAAAGAATCGGATATTTTGATAGTAATTAACGCTAACTAATATATAACAAAACCTATAGTATTCAATTAAATTTAGATATTTACAAATCATTAGTTTTTTTGCAATTTTTTTTATAATATTATTATGAATATTCAAGGTTAGTTTAAATGCAATAATTGAAACCTGCTTCTGGAGTTTCCAAATAATGTATGTTCATTATTTTATTTTGTATTTATTTGGAAACTTGTTTTGAGTTTTAAATTCTAGAGATTATAATAATATTTACACTATATAAATCATTGTTATATAGTGCTTTAATTTTATCCAAAAAACTTATCTTTTATTTGTTTCTATAATTATTAAAAAAACAATATTTGAAGATAGTAATTGTCTTATGGCTTATTAATAATATTGGATTAACAAGAAATAACTTTCTAAAAATGTGTTAAATAAAATTTAAGAATTCATTACTTTTTTCGATTTATAGTAACTATACCTATATTTTTGTAAGCCTTAGTAGAAATAAAGGAGTGGAACCTGTCGAAAATGCTATAACTAATCTTAATTAACATATGCGATACAAATTACGTGAAATTTGCTTCTAAAAGTGAAACAAAATTATATGTCTGTGAAAAATATATTATAATAAATACAATATATTTTTATTTTGGGATTTAATCCGTAGAATGGTAACACATGAATATATTCATTACAATAACGAAACAGAATCAATAAATAAATTGTGTTCTCTTAAATGTAATGAGTTGTAGTTTTTATTTCGAAATTTATATAAATAATTTAAAGCATACATAAATGCAATGTTTATTGAGAAATTTTCTTGTTACTATACCAGATATTTCTGTATTGAATGAGAATTGCTATCAATTGCAGTTAATTCAGTTCGTGATAACAAATTGGTTACATAATATCTAGATAATTTCTCAATCCATTTGATTATTTAATTGTACAACAATATTCAACAATATTTTAATTTTATTAAATTATTATTAAATCAATTTTAACGGATAAACATTTCAGCGATTTTGTGATATTTAGAAATCAGAAAAACCCATACCGAAATATCAACATGATAATAGAAGCATGCGTTTATGATATTTGCAATAAACAATATTATTACCTGTTAGTGTGCTTCGAATTCTTAAAATAATTCTATTACAATTTGAATAATTTGTTCAATACATTTATAAATATATTTGTATACAAATATTTGTTATAACACCAAATATAAATAATAATTTAAATATATAATAAAATATTGTCTTCTTTAAAACGGATATTTAAAATTCAATCTAACATAATCTAAATAAATTTCTAGAAAGTGATGGACTTCTGTATATGCATACGTTTGCAGCCTATTAAATCAAGAGGGCCTGAAAACTTTAAAGGGGTCCACAACAACCCTAAAGAAATAATATTTCATTCGTCGTCCTCATTTTCTATATTTGAAATAGAATTAGGTCTAGGAACTCTAAGGGTTAATTCCGTTATTTACAGTAGATTTACTTCATATTATAATGAACGGTCTCAAAGTGGTGGCTCATTTGCCACATCTGGCCCCCGAAACAATTTTATACGTCCAGCGAATTAAATAATTAGTTGAAATTCAGATCCTATAAGTTTTAGAAATAAAAAGTGATTACAGTGTGACCATAGATCCATCCTCAATTAAGTGATTATATAAACCACGATCGTATTGTATTCTGGGAAAAGACGTTGACTGTTCCAAATTACATAGTTGTTAAATTATTGCTACACGTAATTATTATATACGGATAACTCATATACTACAAAATAATTGGGATAACAATTTTATTTTGCAGTTGTTGACTGTTATAGTTTAAGTAAAAGCAAAAAAAATTCACATACATCATGTTCTTTGTGTGAAACGCAATGTTTTCGTGCTGATTTAATGAAATCCTAATTGAGGTGAAAACCTGTTATTCACAAAGCTTCTAGCAGCATCCTATAAATATTGAGGTACAAAAAAGTCGTGATTCTCGAGTTGCATTAACATCAAGTACGCTCAAACACAATTGACGCAGATTAGGATCGAGGATTCTCGGAATACATTGTAATAAGGAAAAGCGTTCAACCAGTGTGACGTTACACGTATATTTTTGGTATTTAAAATATATAAATCAAATGGAATTTATTCATGAACGTACATAGTTTCAGATGCAAGATAATTTTCTTGTTACTCATCGCACCAAAATATATGTTTTTTCTTCTTCTTCTTATTTTTCAAACGCGCATTTTGTTACCGTTTCCTTTATAGTTTTATTATATAAATTGCATATTTATAAAAAAAAATATAGTATCTCACTCTGGTGCAGACCAATAGTTTTATTACTTGAGTCGTAAATACCACATTGCTCGTTAAATCACATTATTGCCGGTTTTATTTGTTGCAGTTTCTATCGCTTCTCTATATATTATATAAAACCTATTGATTTACGTGCAACTAAAATATAAAATGCGTGATATGTTAATACCAATTCATTTAAAATACAATTTGTACATAATATTAAAGTGGTGCTATTTATAATGAACTTCTTAGTTTTACGTCATATATAAATCTCAAATTTAACTTTGTGGTCAAAAAACATAATATTTCATAGTATTCCAGATATGTCACTATTTTTTAAGAACTTAACATTACAATAATATGATATCTCTATATTAACGGATTCACTGCAGTTTCAATTTAAACTAAATCAATTTTAAGTTTTTGCTTTCTTTGCATATTTAAGTGTGTATGATATTATATATATTGTTGAAAATTAAAATGTATTCTATATAAACATCACTAACATAATGTTATACACAACTTATTAAATACAAAATTATAATTCTATTATTATTTTAGGGTAATGTACAATCTCAATAAGAATTTTGCTGTTTGCAGAACAATTAATTCTTTATTATAATCTAAATTATATAATTAGTTTTTGAACTTATCATTAAAAACGTTATTTATATAGAAAAATATACATATTTCATGAATTATACTAATATAATAAATATAATTATACACAGCTTCCTTACAATTAAATTAGACTTTTCGACGATAATTCGAATGTCATTTAATTTCGCTCTAGATACAATTGACCTTAGTTTCTCAATGTTAACTAAGCGTTTTGTTTTCTTGGTTTTTAGATTCGTACTTTTATTTATAGATATTTGAATTTCTGGAACTTTCATACATTTTTTTGTATTTTGACCGTGTTTGTCTTTTTTCTATGTCATTTTTAAACTGATCTAAATAAGATGTTGTGAAACCTAAGTGATAGTAGTTTCAAATTTATTTATGGCCTGAGTCTGACAATGTCACTCATAAATTATAAAATATATATGAATCAGTCTTTTACATCAAATTATTATCACAAGTCTGTTTTGTTTAAAAAAGAATAAATGTTGAATATACTTTGCAATTTTTCACTTTAACAATTATGAATAATAACATTTTTTTAACGCTTCGGCCCTATTTTTGCCATCTTTTCGGTCCTTTATCAACCTCACTACTTTATTGCTGATAGGTAAATGTCGGAAAAATCGATCAGCGGTGGTATTTGAACCAGCGCCTTTCGCATCATTTTTTTGTGATGCAAGGACTTTTAAAAACTCGGTTAAGAATTGGCCTAAAAAGTTACATCAAGCAAAAGTGATAAAAACATTTTAACGGAATTAACTGTAATAGAAAAGTAGACAATTTAATCAAAAAAAATCTTAAATTTTCAATTAAAAACTTTCAATACAAAAAATCCACAATAATACTGGAAATATTATCACTTTCTATTTTTTTTTGCATTCGAGAAAATATATTTTAAATTACTTCATATTTAAAATAAACTAATATATTCGTTCTAATTGATATATGAATTTTATTTTAAATGTCTTGAAAGTTATATTAGTACAATCTCTTGCATTATTTGAATAATTGCTAATAAGTTTAATTCATAATTTTATGAATATATTAACTTAGACATTGTTTGTTCAGGTTTCTATTATATATTATTAATTGTTTACATATAAATTTGGACGACTATGTATAATTATAATTATCTTATGCAATAAATACCAATTAATAAAGATAATTGTAATGAAAATCTATAAAAAAAATGCGGTAGATAAAGAAAAGAAACAGCAGCAAGAAAAACGATAATAAGGTCAATATATATTCGCTTGGTTCGCTTATTAGTCACATTGTATTTAGATTCTTATAAAGAAAATAACCTTAATTCATACTGATTTTTTTTCTTTAGATCTGGGAAAGGTTACAAGAAATTAGCATTCACGCTTCGTTGTATCACAGATTTAGAGGTGAATCGACATGCAAGATGTATGTATCTGTGGAGAAAAATCTCGGGACTGATAACATTGAGATAAATTCAAGGAATTCGGCAAATAAATTTTCCCAAACCAACGGGGAAACCCGCTTTTTGATGGATGCGTAGAAAAAGAAGAAACAAACCGTAGACGAAAACATGCTGATAAGAGAATAATTTGTTATTGAGATCTGCAGCATTTGTAATCAAATGTAATCACATTTCAATTGATAATAGCCAATTAAATCGTTAATTTAGTTAATACATTTTATACCTCGGACAATGTGGATTCCATAAGTACGGTTTCGCTGTAGTAGAGTTTGGAAATTTCAAAAGAAACTGATTTTTAATGTGACATAATATAAATAAATTCTAAAAATGTCATTTTTCTCAAATTTCTTTTTATTCGGTTTTGTAGTCTTCGAATAGTCCGATTTCCAAACATGATAGTTGCGTAATACGCACTATTTGAAGTAATTTTATATTTAGAATATTTCGAATGTAAATTTAATGTCTTGCTTTGATTGTCAATTAGAAATTAAATGATACATTTTTGCTATTTTTATTTATTTAATTTTATTTAGAATACTGATATAGTTCGAATTGCAAAAAATCGGACAATTAACACTTTTTTGGACAGAAAGACTTCGCTCGTTAGACTTTTGGCCCACATTGGACAAATAATAACATTTTTATATTAAGAAAACAATCATATATTTGGATAACGATCATATCAATTATTGATACTTTTGCTGACTAACGCTTGTGGTTATATCAAGCTTAAACTGCTTTATAAATTGTTATTCAGTTAACGAACAATTCCAATATCGATCTTAGCCTTTGAACAGAATTAGTTCGTTAACCGATTATTCCCCCAAATATCGATTATTAATTATACTTTTCTTTCATGAAAATGTAATCATATTTGAATAGGATTATTAAATTATAGTTATCAGAAAGAACTTTTCCAAATTTTCCAATCTAATTATAAATTTAACTTTATAATATTCAGTTAGAATTTTGTAAAAAATAACATAGTGTTATTTTCTTTTCAATATAAGAATACATACTTGTTCTTAGATTATATATAAAAATATTTGAAAAAATAAATCAAATTGCTTTAAATTTTTATTAATTATGAAATTGTACAATAATTTTTTAAATGTATGTACTTCTAAACAACATACTATAAACAAAATAATTCTAATAATGATAAAACAAAACTTTTATTTTGAAATACGCAATAGGTGTAAACCGCACGGGATTTTTCTGATGAACACATAAACCATTATATAATCAAAACCAATAATTAGGATGATTAACTGTTATTGGTTATAGCGGTTTTTTATTAAATAAATCATCAAAAGTAAATGTAAATAAATTCAAATGTAAAAAATAATATCTGACACTTAAAATAAAACAAGAACAAAAAAAATATTCATTTTTTGGAAACGTTTCCAAAAATAATATTGTTTGGGATATTTTTTGTGACACTGATGCAACAATAATAAATTATTAATAAGCACCAATAAAATGATTATAAAAACATATTTAATTCATTTCTGGCATTTAATTTATAGGAAGTAGGATGTTTGTTTTTTAAAACATTGTTTAACTTGATAAAAACGTCTATTCCTTTCTCAGAAAAAAAATCCAGTTCCTCAATATTATAATTGGCGACTCCTAGCTGTATGGCATAATGTCAGATTGTAAATATCGTTATATAAAGACACACCAAAAAACTATAATTAAGAATTTTAGTTTGATTTGTAGGAAGTTGGATGTTTAATAGTACACACATACCTCGCTATACGGCCGCTCTTTATACGGGATTTCGCTATAACGGCCCTCTTCAATCAAGGCACGTTTTCGATTTATGGTCTAAAATGTTTCACTATAACGGAAAAAACTGTTTTTTGATGTCGATATATCTACATGTTACCAATCTTGCACAAGAGCAATCTTTGATTACTTATACGGCTCTTCGCTTTGCGGCCAAGTTTCGTGGAACGTATCTAGGCCGTAAAGCGAGGTATGGGTGTATACATTTAACAAATTCTATAACTTTATTAAAATGTTTCTTTCTTTTTAAAAATACTGAAGTATTTCAATTTACAAAACAAAATTAATATTTGGTAATATACTCATATTGTTTTGTAAATTGAAATACTGTTACAGGACAGTTAAGTTGTTCAAGTAAGAAGTAGCATTTCTGGCAACATGATTGCGTACCAATAGAACTTCAGCAAAGAAGAGACCAGAACGTTGGTGATCTTTGAATGAAAATTCCAAAATGTGTTTTTTAAAACTAATTCCAATTTGTTAGGTATATTAACTAACCAACACCATAAACTTTATATATCTGTTTATAAGCCTCAGCAGCTTTCTTGCCTTTATGTTAAAAAAAATTATATAATGAAAGTATTCATTTTTGGACTACATACACTACGCTAAATTAACAACATAAAATTCACTTATAATATTATCAAAAAGTGTCGTTTTTCAATTGTTAAAAGGAAAAAAAGTCTAATCATAACATTGACAGAAATTCTACCAAAACAATTTATAATGCTAAATATTTTTGCAAACTAAATATAACTACAATCAGAAATAACTAATGGAAAACAAATTGTAAATCTTTAAGATTAGAGCAAAACTTTAAAATTAATTGAATAGTGCACAAAGCCCTCATTTGGCCTAATAAATGTTAACTAAATTATCAATTTTCAACCAATCATTTTGTAATTAAGTATATATTCTCAAGGAAAATGTTAAAACTTTTTTTATATAACCAAATAAAAATAATAATCTTAATTAACGGTAAATTTTAATAAGTTATCAATGAGATTTCACCAAATCAGTAATTTAATTTTAACGATTAAGGTTGACAATTAAATAAACCAATTTACGCGGTTGAAAAACGTAATGGTATTTCCATTCATATATATTTTTACACTTTTAAATATAAAGTCGTCAGTCGTTATCCCAAATTTTGGACAGTAAATTTATTTAAAATATAAATGAATATAAGTTATTTTCAACGAATTATTTGTATATTTATTTCAATTAATGTAAATATGTTTCATAATATTTTGAATTATTTATATTTTGAAATATAATATTCTGTGGATAAAAATAATGATTCGAAGTTTGTGGGTGCCTTTTAATCTAAATTATTGTTATGAACATATTTTTATATTCATTAATTCAATTAAAACTTTGACGTCTGATTCAATAATGTTATTCTGTAATATATAATTTGTTGACCCTGCCGACTGTTACGTTATATAATTAAACTGATATTCTTCAAGTAAACATAAAAGCTATCTCTTAATTGATAATCATGTGAGGACAGATGAAATGAGACTAAAATATTATTTTAGTCGCAATCAACGCCGCATCAGAGGAAGTACTACTCTTTAATTGAACACGTAGTTATGTGATTTATAAAACAAACAAGTGAAAATATCCGAAGTTTAACCGCAAGTTATAATTTATTGACCACGAAATATTTCTTTGCCTTTTTTATATATTTTTTATTTCCGGGTTCAAATTAACCGAGAACTAAGGTAAATATAAACTAGATTAATAAGAGTAAACAAACAAAAAATGGGATGGTTTTACTAGAAAGTAATTATGGTTTTGTAATGTGAAATAAAACTCTTAGAATTAATTTTAATTATCCGTTTTGTCCTGTGATCTTTTATCATTTTGCTGGCAAATTCTTATTTCCGTATTCGAATTACTTTTGGTAAGGACATCAGCAAAGAACTGACTAGAAAGTTAGTCAGCTTTGAGTGAAAAATCTCGAGAACGGAACCAATTCTGACACGTGCATTCTGCAAAAGCATACATTTCGTATATATGTTTGTGAAACTCCGTGTCTTTTTAAAAGACATACAAACTGATTGTTTTTGTACTACAAGTTAAAACTAATCAAAATTAACAGCAACAAATAAAATTACACATAATTTGCTTCTAAATAATGTCATCAAATATCAAAATGAAAAAGTTAATGACAGTTGTTCTGTAAAATAATCATAACGAAATGTACTATTTATCCACTAGTAAAAAAAATAAATATAATCTGTTCAATTAGAGATTTTATATCAATCAATTAGTTATATGAAAAAGAAACTGTAATTAAATATCTTTGAAAGATGTACGAAATAAAAAAGCGGTTAAATTATTCGTTAAGAAATGATTAACGCAAAACAACAAATACATAATGTGGGTATAGTTGAGTACATTGCTTTATTAACTCTATTAATTAGCAATACAATCAATGAAACTTATTTTTACATGCCGTATTCATTTATGTAATTAACTTATAATGAGTTAAAGGGAACCGAAATATTTGCGGTTTGCGACTAATAATAGTGATTTGTTACCTGCTGCAGGTACGCGAACTGAAATCCAAATGCATTCCATTGTCTGGAAGTTAATGGGAAAGGTTTCCACAATATAATTTTAGCCGGAAGACAATGGACCGAACCACATGTGATCAATGGTCAAAAATCTCTGCTAGACCATAACCTTGGGCCAGCACTTTCAACTTTCAGTAAGTAAAAAAAGGAAAAGAAAAAAAAATATATAACATAAAGGAGTCATCAGACTAATAATAATTATAGTTAGTCAATAAATATGTTAACATTAGTTCATATAGTATCATAATCAACGTACAAATATTTATATTTTTACTTTTTCAGTAAGTAATAGACAACAATAATTATATCTGACAATAGTGACTGGACAAAAATTACACTTATACAATTATTATTTTTATGTTAGGTCAAAAGGACACAGATTCTCTTAATTTCAAAAAATAATATTTAAAAGTGATTGTTAGTAAACAATTTATTAATAATATTGATGCAATTTGAATGTATTTTCTGATTCTGATACAATTGTTTGTGTTGTTAAAAATCAATCAAATCCATTGTGATCATGACCCGGAACTCAATTACGTTAGGTTGGCTGTTGCGGAAAGAGAGAAGAAACAATTTCAAGGAAATTTCAATAGCATTCATGGACAAATCGAGTCGCAACTTACAGAGAAAAAAAATAACAACAAGTATAACAAATCATAATTAAAATATTCCATGTATAATATAGAATGAATACCAATTAATTAACATAATAATGTTCTTCTTTTTTTATAAAAAGTGACAAAATTATCATGTGTTAATAAATTATTATCTTTTGTGACAATTTATAAAATTTGATTTAATTATTGTGTAAATATGTTTTGTTTTATTTGTTTATGTAAGTGATGCAATAAATATAGTTATTATTAATAATTTTAAAAAACTGTTAAACACACATAAATAAATAAAAAATAATTAGCTATTACAAAGGGCTTTTGACCATGGGACTTTCCATGGGTCTTTCCTGCTGGGTGATTAATTATTGTTGAATAATAAATCATGTGTGGAAATAATTACTTTCGATGTTCTAATTCTCATTCAATTCATTTTTATTTAATATATTAGTTTAATTTTATTTACTGTAAAACGATGTTTATTTTGCAATTAAATTTAAGTATGACTGGATATTAATTCAAATTATAGAAAAACAATCATTCTCTTCTATATGTACATATAGATACTTCAATAACTGAAGAGTATATAAAGTGTTACGTTCCACGAAATTACCTTGTTAAGAGAAACTTCGTTAACGAAGTTATAAAGTCTATAATTGAAATACTATTTTACGTAAAGAATTAGAAAGATTATACTATACCATAATTAAAAAAGGAAAAATCAATATCACATATAAATTTGCATATCCTTAAAGTATGCATATTTCTATTTCATTTATCATTGACTATTTAAAATAAAAACGTTTTAATAAATCAGGATCATAAAACGTTTTCAATGTCATTCATTCAATTACAATTTTAAATCTTTGATTGCTCTGTGTTTTACACAACTTCTTTAATTTCGTCAAATAAATTATTTTTTATTGGTTATAATTATAAAGGCTTGTATAATATTAAATATATGGTAGTATCTATGCTGGTAGCAATCTTTCAAAGTTATGTGTCATTCGAAAGAATGTGTGTTTTTTTGTAATTTTTATAATTTTACCTGTTATTGAGTGAATCTTTAAATTAGTTTCTGGTCCAGACTTAAACCAAGGTAAAGTCATGAAATAGAGAATTCAAATTATGTTATATGTATAAAAGAAAAAACGTTTTCTGTTTTAATTATTTAATTTAATGATGGCAATTTATTCGTAAGAAATTTTTCAATATCTTACAAAGCAATATTGCTGTAATTATTTTATATGATTCTGTTTTATATAATTACATAAAAAGTATATATTTTTACATAAATATAATTTGCTTTGTAATTAGGGTTAGTCGGTTTTTTAATAAATTAGTAAGTAGAAATAATGCTTTTGTATTTTTCCTTATTATAATTGAAAAATTGGTTATGCAGTTTTCGAGAACCGGTTTTTAAATTTAAGATATTTTTTTTACTTTAATTTAAAAGTAAATAAGTTTTTTTTACTGTAGCTAATGTTTTAAAGACAAAGAAATATACGAAACTTTAAACAAGGAAAGTAAGTAAAATATTTCATTATTTATCACTCTATAAAGTATTAATTAAAATTATTATGAGTAAATCGTGCGCTTATTCATTATCAATTAATTAAATTATTATTTATGAATTATTTATGTATATCTAATACATGTTATCATAAAATGGAGAGTAGATTATTAGAAACCAATGGAATTTTATCATTCATTGTTTTAAAATGCTTAATTATTTATTATCTTAAATAATCATTAATAATCTTCTCCAATTCTTAAGTCATAGTTTCATATTACCATAAATTTATTTGGTAATCTTATGGTAATCGTCATTTTGTGAATTCATTTCTGCAATTTATAGTAAAACTGAATATAAATTTTATTTATATTAATATGACTAGAGTGAGTAAATCTATAATCACAGGAAACAATAATCAAGAGGAAGTAATTCGAAATCATGTCTTTTCGTAATGTATTCAAATATAAAATACACAACAAAAAATATAATATAAAATTCCAGAGCTCAATATTACTTTTGTTTGTTTTTGTTTTCTTGCAGTGTGTAGATTGCTCCGAATAAATATTCATAACCCAATGATATTTACGTTATATAACGTTTGTTTGTAGCCGCAGAGAAATTTCTGGGTACAAGTTCATTCCTTCGTTTTTTCTTCGTTGCTCGTTCTTGTGATTGGAAATACCAGGACCAGAGGTATCTGTGCTGCACACTTATGTATAACTTATATACTTATATGCATGTAGGCTTTCTTGACTTCGGACTTCCCATGTCAAAACTACAAAAAATAAATATCATCATTAACTGTTTATTGAGTAGGAAAACACACTCCGATTATAATAAATTATTATCTGGCGTTAATTAATCATGCCTCTATGTTGTGATAAAAAAAAACTTAATTTGTATTTCAATAAACAAACATACGTTTTATAAACTGACAAATAATGAATGAATTAAATGAATTTGTTTATAACAGACCCTTTATTTAAATAAAATATATTGTTTGTATGTGTAATTTATAAAAAAGTATTTTATTCTGGAAAAAAGTAATTACAAGAAATAGTTTTTTTTCGATGTATCATTGTCGTGTACAAATTGATTAATCAGTCGTTGTATGTAATTATGAAGTGATTTGAGTTTTATAATGAGGTTAATTTATTGTGGTTTTGTGGAACGGGTTATCTCATATTATATGAGTGGAAAAACCTTTGGCCGACGATCTGCCGGACGGACGACGGACGGTCAAATTGAGATTTTACACATTTGAGTCACCAGAACCAGTTTTCCAAAGCTATATACTCACATACACACTGGATTAAATCCAATCTTGTAAATTCGCACAAGAACAAAACGAAAATAATGCCCGGACATTCCTGCCATCAAAGTGAAGATAGTTCTTCAAATATTCCAATGTAAACAAGTGTTTTCTCTATGTTTTGTATTATTGTTGTAATTATCAATTTAGATTAATAATTAGTATAAAAAATAAGATTTTTTTTTATTTATATGTGTATTAAAAGGTTTTTTTTTCTTTATATTTTGTATTGCCGAGAAATGATAAATTCTAACAAAATAGTTTATAAACTTATTTATTTATTTTTTAATATATTTTGCAATAGAGAACATGATTTTTTTTGCCCTTATTATTTTATTCATTATGTCATTATCTGATATATAATTTGTCAAAGTTTTGAAATTA
The DNA here is from genome assembly GCA_018845635.1 of Nicrophorus orbicollis. NCBI lineage: Eukaryota > Metazoa > Arthropoda > Insecta > Coleoptera > Silphidae > Nicrophorus > Nicrophorus orbicollis. The sequence goes on along the minus strand of JAFMTC010002535.1, from coordinate 160,194 downwards.
TTACGTATTTATTAACATCTTATTAATTATAATCATTTAATTTTTTCATTGAGCTACTCTGAAACGTAAATTTTAATAACATTATATACTTTCAGATTACAAACGATATAATAAAAAATATATATAGAAACAATTGCAATTGCCAGAGTATTACGTTATTAGATTCAAATAAATGAATTGCTATATTATTAGAGGAACACCATCAAAACATTATAAACAAGGACATAGGCAAGCTGCAGGAATGGTACGATGAAAACTTAATAACAATAAATGATTCAAAAACATCACAAATTATCAAACTACATCACAATTCTACAAAAAAAATATACGAAAAGTATCTCTGGATATTAAGATGAATGACGCTAGGGAAGAACGAGTGGAACAGGAGAAATATTTAGTAAAAACCATTAGCGAAAAATTGAGCTGGGACTAACAAATGAACACAATTAAAACTAAAAAACGCATCATTAATAGGCACAATAAAAAGAATAGCAAGGTTTCTAGCGGAGAACTATAAAATAGCCATATGCCATAGTGTGTTTACATCAGTTATGTGGTCTTGGGGTATGGGGAAACACTACAAAGAAGAATATAAACGCATTAAAAAGACAACAAAATAAATTAAGACGAATATTATTTAAGAACAAATTAGTCTGGTTTATCTACCAGACGTGGATACACTGAGAAAAGTTCAAAGGTCAGTATACATACACAGAATTACACATGAGAAAACAGACACAACTGTATCTACATGCAAGCAGTATTGTTCACAAATACAACATGAAGAACACACATAACTTGAGAACGGAAAAGAACAGAACCAACATTCTAAATAGGAGCATAGTGGTACAAGGTATTAGCGAATGCAATAGAATTCCAGAGATCTCCCATTTATATTATAAAATAGAATAACATTGCCAATTCGTTAATGTCATTGCTAAATTAATAAGTAATTCTTCCTCTCAATATTGTTCACCACTCCTAGTGGTGGGAGTTCCTTCAGTAGTCTTCCGGTGATTAAGTCATATCCTGGTGCTTTCTTCGGTTTTATATTCTTTTGTATTATGAGTTGAACTTCGCTGCAACTGAATGGTTTTATTTGCAGATCCATCTGGAATGGCGGTTCCAAGAATTCATAGATTGCACTATCTTGTTCGGGGTCGTCCGATGGGAAGGGTTGAAACACTTTTGTGAAATGGTTTGCAAAAGTTTTCGTTTTTTCATTATTGCTTCTGGCCCATTTTCCGTCGGTCTGTCTGATTGGGGGAATTGCGACGACCGGTTGTTTTATTTGTTTTGTAGCTTTCCACAGAGAGTAGTCTGAATTTTCGAATGGTGATAATTCTTCGAGATATTTTTGTATACCCTCGTTTTTGTATTTTTCTAACATGCGTTTTAGAGTCTTGGTAGCATGGTTTAGCTTGGTTTTATCCCTGGGGTTCCTTGTATTATGCCATAATTTTCGTAGTTTACGTTTTTCGCTTATGGCATTCTTTATTTCGAGTGGTGTGTGGCATTCTTCTTTGAAATCCAGGGCGTTTGGTGTTGAATTCCAGGCTGCATTTAGAATACTGCAAGTTAGGTGTTCTGTGGCAGTTATCGGCTCTTCTTCTGTTTTCTTAGAAAGGTCCAAGACTATGTATTCGTCTATTAAAGTCCTGTAGCATTCCCAGTCTGTACGTTTATTGTGTTGTAATGGTGACTTTAGTCTGCACTTCGCTTGCGCACTCATTGTAACGATGATTGGAGAGTGGTCCGATGACAAGTCTAGGCAAGATTCTGCGTTGAGGTAGTTTTTGGAGATTCCTTTTATTATACAAAAGTTTATGACATCTGGAATCTTTCTTCTATCTGTCAGCTAATATGTTGATTCCCCTGTAGACAGATAATCGAAATTATGTTTGACTACTGTTTTCATAAGTTTTCTTCCTCTGGGTGTGTTCAATCTCGAGCCCCAGTTGCTAAGTTTTGCATTATAGTCTCCGCCTGCGATAAATCTTGATCCCAACGTATTGAAAAAGCATTCAAACTTATCATCTTTTATATTGTGTTTTGAGGGACAGTAAATTGCCGAGACTGTTATTTCTCCTGTACAGTCTTCTATAACAAAGGATGTTGCTTGTAGATAATCCTTTTCAAATTTTTGAATTTCGTGGTGCTTTATAGTACTTTTGATTATAATCGCTGTGCCTCCATGGGCTGTGCCATCTGGATGCTTCGTATTATATATAGTGTAATTAGGAATTTTCATGTAGCTTCTATTTGTAAAGTGTGTTTCAGATATTAGCATTACATCTACTTTTTTATCTATAAGAAATGCTTTTGTTTCTTGGCTGTGATGATTCAAACTATTCGCGTTCCATATTACTATTCTTATGAACTTATTATCCATTTTGATTAATTCTATTGGCATGAGGCATGAGGTTTGCCGTCATAAATTCCATGAATTTAAGAAATTTGTTTTCCAAATTTTGTAGTCTTTGTTCTATTGTCAAAGGGGCTGTTCCTTTTTCTTCATCTTCATTTGGCTAGTTTTTTTTTGTTTCGTACCTTTTGTTTTCACTTGTTGCCTAAGCGTAAGTGATATTTGGCTGGGTGTTGCGCAGCACAATATTAGGTCGGGTCGTTTTATTGTTTCTTATTTTCAGTTTCTTATTTTGCTTGAATAATCTGAGCTTCACCCTCTTCAGATCCTCGAAATTATCTTTAAGTTGAACGTAAATGTTCAACCTATACTCATTTATCTCAAGCAGAGCCGTTGCCTGCTTCGAAAGATTCGTTGTTTCGCATATTTGTGTATTTTTATATTACTGAATGCAGAGTTATATTTAGAACAAACTTATAATGACCTTGAATATGTATATATCAATATTATATTTTTTCTGTGACATGAAACATTAAAACAAAGCAAGTTATGTTCAATATTAATAAAGGATTATATGTATTCGATAGAAAAAAATAAAAGGGTTACAGACTTTGTGCCCGGAAAATCATATAATAATGTGCAAAATACAATCTGTATTCAATATTATTTCACAATTACTAATTTAAAAACATAATATTTTTATTATATTTATGGTAACAACAATACTAATATAACCAATAATAATTGTGGAAAGGTTATTAATGAAAATATGAAAATGTATTAATCTTCCTATTAAAAATTTTACATCCTTATGAGTATAAAAAAGAGATATTAATTATATTTCGGAGTAGATACATTTTATAATATTTCCTAATTACCTTTTCAAAAGGAAACGTAATTACCGTTTGCACATCACATAGATTCGATGATTAAATCAAATATAATTACATCTCCGCGGTCGGTAATTGCAAGCATTTCTGATCAATTATACGAAAATATTGCATCAGTGTATATAACACACGTTTCCTCTCCATTGTATTTAGTTATTTAAACAAAAGATTTCTGCGATTGCTTGTGCATGCACACTAATAATAAAAAAATAATAATGAAAATGTTCAGTTTGCTTTCGATTTATTTAAATCACTATAATTATTAGTTCGTCACACAAGATTAAATATCTTTAATAAGATTTTAATTGGAATCATTACTTTATTTTTCAATAATTATATTTAGAGAATAATTTATACATAATGTGACAAATAACTAAACTTCAATAACTAAAAAAGCATTAAGTGTTAAAAAGGGTTATTGATTATATACAAAAAATATTTATCATGAATTTCGTATAAAAATGTATAAAATTTAGACTAGAGTAATATGTTAAAAATATTAAATAAAAATAGATATAAATCATAATTTTCGTTACAGTCATAAATTATTATATACTACGTCTTAGAATTATCATTCCTTGTTACGTAACCGTAATGTATGTTATAACCGAATATAAATTAAAATGCTGTTCACAAAAAAATGTAATAAAAATAATGTAACTGTGCAAAAATAACACGTTTTAGTTTGTATTTTATAAAAATCACGTGAGAAAAAAGTCTTATGTTATCATTTATAGTACTTTTTGCAAAGAAAAAAATGCACGAGAAGAAAGTCCATTGACCTTGTGAGTGCAGAAAAAAGGAAACTTGTCCTTGCAGACATGTCCTCTCCAATTAATTAACATAATGGCATTCATTCATTTTATTTTCTTCTATTTTTTTGCAATGTTACGACTCGCTTCTTTTTTTCGCCGATGCACTCGATGATCCTAAAACATGCGTTTTTCCAACAATTACATATTTATATGCGAACAATTTACATAAAGCGTAATCCGTTTTTCTTATAAACTTCATTTCGTTTGACAGATATTACAGGTGTCTAATACATAACAAAATTTTTTAAAAATACGTAATCGGTTCCTGTAAAAACCCGAACCATTTTAAACCGGACTAATTGAGGCTCTAAATACATAAAACCGGACAAAGGAATCTTCACTACATAAATGAAAAAAAAACTATAATGTATCTTTAAAAAAATATTTGTATGTAATATTTTTTCAGTATTTATTTTTATTTTATAGCAAATTATACATGAAAATTAATTTTATTGAAGCCACAATATCCGAGGAATTGCTGTACTCTCTTTTGAAATTAGGATGGACTAATTTAAGATTTTCATAATATTTAAGATAATTTATATATATAATTTAGACATAAAAGTTTTATTAATGTGAATGGAGTAAATTATCATATACATACATTTTATAGATACAATGTTAATTAAAGTGAATATATTATTTCTTGCAATTGCAAATGCGTAATTCTCATTTTTTTTAATAATTTATCAAATAAATAAGCCAGGTCTATTATACTATTTATTCTCTTCAAAGTCTATAATGTGCATTTTGCAATATTCCATAATAAAATATGTTAATAAGTTTGAATTGAATTGTTGAATAGTTCAAATGGATAATTTATAATTAAGTCAGTCTACTTTCATTTTTTTTTCAAAATCAACTCACTGTTTATTTTGTAAAAAATGTAGCATTTTAGATAATTTTCATAAGAATATTATACAGTCCGGTTGATAATGAAATATTAATAATATTATTAAAAATTGTACACAAAATTAAAATATTGTTAAAATATTGATGTACAATCGAGCCTTTTTTGCGGAGGTATGGAAACCTTAAAAAGGGACCATAGCAGGAGCAGAAATCATGGAACTATGCAATTTTTACAAACTAAAACCATTCCCCTCAAACAAGCATGCACAGGACCTGGTGTTATCCATTGTCTTTCTGACCATGCTGTTTCTATTCGTTGCTCCGCACTTCTCCCTCTTTCGTGGTCAGATCGTTACATTTCTATCCTCGGTCTTTCGAAGGTATCTGAAGATGCTATGCTCTGGGTCGTCCTCATCCTCGCAGTACCAACTATCTGGGTCGCTCTGTTTCGCGATAAAGTTGAGATACTTTCTGAAGCATCCGTGTCCGGATAAAGCCTGTCTTATGTAGAAGGTTACTTCGCCATGCCTTCTTCCTGCCACATTTGGTATCAGTCTTCTAGTCCATGCTCACTTTGTTGTACAATGTCCTTGCCAATTTTATTGTTTCTGCCCTGGTACAGCTGCGCCCTTTCCTTGATCAGCAGTTCGATGGGTGAAATTCCTGCAATGACCTGGAGTGCATCTCTAGATATTGTAGAGTAAGCGCTGTACATCCATTTCTCAAATTGGTGCAACATACATAACATGTTGGCTGTAGGGAAGGCTATCATCATCCCCCTGTATTTCACTGCTTTTTGAGGCACAATGACTCCGCAGGTGATTTGTTTTGTTTTCCTTCTTCCTACCAGTAGTACAACTTCTGTCTTTCCTAGTGCTAAGCTGAAACTCCTGCTACCTTGCAACGCTTGTATAGAATTGCCGATTCTATCAGGTATTCTTCAGTTTTCGCGACCGCTACGATTGCTAGGTCACCCGCCAACTTCAGCACTGTCACTCCTGCTGGTTGTACAAATTGTAGAATACCATCGTTTGCTATGTTTCGTAGTGTTGGTTCTAGCACAGATCTCTGCGAGACGCTACTAGTGTCATCATTTCATCCACTCTTTGATCACTTATAAATTTTATTTTTCTCTTGCTTAGATAGCTGCTTATGATTTTTGTGACACTTGTGGCGAAATCTCTTTTCGAGATATAGAAAGTGGATCTCTTTCCAGGATACGGAGTAGAAGTTTTTAACATCCAGGGTTAGCATAGCACACAATTTTCTAGTGCTCCAACCTTAGCTTCAGTAGAAATCGTAATGGACATAATTATAGGGATAATAGATACTGGAATTGAGTAAGTCTGAGTTATTTATATTTAGGAGAGGTTGATGGATTTCGAGGGATACAAAATTTGGAGAGAAAGAATAAAGGGAGAGATATATATTGAGGACTGGAATTGAGGTTGTTTGGATGGCGTATCCTAGTGAGGATACGAAGGGAGAAAAGTTTGGATACGGAGGGACTTTTCAGAACAGGGTACCGGCATTGGGTGAGAAGGAGGAAGCCATATTCGAGGATTGGACGGCAGATAGATTTATAGATGGATGTTTTACATTTGATGGATATTGCAGAACTACGGAATATAAATAACGCTAGATCCAAAACTCAACCTTAACTCCTATTCAAAAGAACTCAAATTCAAAATTAAGACAAGATCCCGCCATTTCCGATCCCAAACATCTACCTATAATTATTTGTTTTTGCATCTGCAAAGGCAATACATTTACTGAGCCTTACAAAGGTATGTGTAAAGTTTATGATATTGATTTCTTAACAGAAGGTTCTGGATAATTTTTACTCAAAGATGATCATCCTTTTAATTAGTTTTTGACAGATATGAATCATATCAAGAAGAGAGTACGGAATTATAAGATATAATGACAGAATGTAAAAATTTTATAACATTTTTTTAAATTGCAGGATTATATGATTAAATTTAATATTACTCTTAATTATAATTCAATTTGGAATTTACATAATATATCTTAAAAGTAATTACGGCTCAAACAACTCTACGTAAGTGGGAAATCCTACAACGTTATTAATAATAGGTAAGATTATCTCCCGAAAGAAAACGCACAAGCCTAAGTATACCAGTTACGTCAACGCGATCAATTTTGTATATATTTGGCAAAGGATATCAACCAAGACTACATTTTCAGCCTTTGGCTATAAAAGAAACGTCAATTCCTCTCAATTGCATAAATATTTCGCACATGCAATACATCAATTGGCTATGAATGGTTTAGATTGTCGACGTATAATCATTACTTTCTAATTTATTGCATATTTCAGAAAAGCATTGGAGCAAAAGAGACGGACAATGCTAAAGAATAATATATAAGTTATAATTGATCATACGATTCCAGACGTTTTTTTTTCTAATTACAATATTTTTAATAAATTTGCATACAAACGGAAATGTTTAATTCCAAGAAAATAAGGTGTTACAGGTGGGTGTCCATTGTTTTATAACGTAATGATGTAAAAGTGATCTTCCATTGATGTAATGCAATTATAGCCTAAGGGATGTAACGAGACAAATACAAAATGCATGAAGAGACATTTGGAAAATATTTATTTAGTCTTCATGTTTTAATCAATAAATACTTAAATAATTAATAACATGTCTAGACTCCACAGTTTTTTCTGTTCTTTTTATTTTTATTGAATAACACAGGTCGAGTATTGTTTTTATAGTTGTAAAACAATTATTTCTCGTATTTGTCATCATAATCGAAATTGGTGAATTATTCAAGGAATTGGTAATGTTCTACTAATATCCATCACGTTTGAGCCAATTTGTTGCAGTTGAAGTTAGAGGAAAGCATAGCTTTTGAAGAAGAAAAAACGCATAGATTTGACCTCATTCCCGACATATAAACGCAAATCGAAGGTTAGCAATTGGTCTGATATCGAAAAGATTGATTGCCACTACTCCTTCGCATTATTCCAACGCAGAATTTAGTTTTTAAACGTGGATACATTCTAAAACCTTACTAATACAAGCAAATTTAAATAATTTTAGTGGACTTGACTATTCAATGACACGGAAGAAATCTGAACATGTTTCGTGGAAAAATAAATAAGCAAAATAGTAATAACAATAATACATCGATGTATCAGGAAACAACTTTTTCTTTCATTTATTATTTATAGGCTTTGCGGTTTCCGTTCTACTGATTTAATCTATTTATTTGTATTTTTAGCGCACGTCGTATTTGCATTTTCAAATTTCCCACCGTGTGTTTTTCTCATATATTACGGCCTTTGCAAAATATGCTGACCATTTCAAGGTGGAATTTACGTAAAGCCCCATTGACATGTTTACAAAACTATTTACTATACGTTTCTTTAATACAAAATAATTTAAATAATAAAAAACATATTAAATATTCCGGATGCAACAAATATAAATGAATTCAAACAAGAGAATCAACTAAAAATAATCAATATATGATTTCGTAAATCTTTACTATACTATATACTAAAACCTATAAAAAAAACTTTGTTAACACTTACTATAAAATTGTTAAAGGTTTAACAATATTTAATTTTGTATTAAAATAGATCTACATATATTAAATACATTTAATAATTTAATATTTAAACTTATTATTTTATTATATAAGAGAAACTAAATAAACAATACTATATTAATTAAATAAGAAGAAAGAAGAAAAAAAAAACTATAACAAAAAAGGAAAAAAACAGCTTCTGTGAAATGGGACAATAAATTCTACTATAGGGTACGTGTGGAATACATATATTTAGGAGGGATTGGTGGATTTCGGGGGATACTAAATTTGGGGAGAGAGGAAAAATTTGAGTCTTTTGAGATGAATTTAAGGGAAAGGAAGATGCATCTATCGAGGACTGGGACAATTGGGGTTTTGGAATAGAGGAGGTCATTAGGAGGATTATGAAGCGGTTACGGATGGCGGAGGATACGAAGGGTAATATTTTATTATTATGTGTTTTAAGAAATGAAGTTCGTAAGAAATTCGCTCTGATATTATGCTGAGAACAGTAAGAAGGGTTAAAATTTATTAAATTAATAAAACATTAAGTAGTTATGTGAAAAACAATAGAAATACAATGAACTTTGCATTCCATACCCCCAAAACTCATTTTACATTTGTAATTTCCATAGCTCTTTCTTGTTGCAACATAAATATTCTTAACTTATAGAGTGAGTTTAAAATACAATATAAATACAATTCTTTCGAATAGGGTAATCAATTTTTTAAATTTATAGTCTTATTATTTGTTATAACCGGTATTACCGGTAATTTAACAGTTTGTCGATTTTACATTAAAAATGACTTATTATGAACCATAGCGTGATATTTACTATAATATTCCTTAGTTTCTTCATATAAAATATAATATTATGTAGTGTTTATTCAGTTATTTAATTCTTGCATAATGCCATTATAATATTTATCACTTGTGCAAATTGTGGTATTAAAATTCACAATAAACTGGCTTTTCTAGGTATTAGCATTGTTGTCCATCGGTATTGAATTCGCAATTACTTCTGCATAGGAAAGTACCTCTTGCAATGTATTCTTGACCTATCTCCGTCGTTAACTAGTTATTATTACCGTTGCTGCTTTCCTTGCTAAGTCTCCTTAGCAGGCTGTTAATGATTAATAATTATTCATGAATTATTGTTAATGATTAATTAATAATATGTTAATATTATTTTACTTAATGTAAATCTGTTTCATATATTATTATTTTTTATTTAAATTTATTTATTTATTTCTAATACTTATTTATATGTATATAATTACAATGGTTCCTCATTTTCACTCCTTGGGACTGGTATTGAGAGCGAACTCTGTTGTTTTATGTCTCATTTTTTCCAGTGCTCGTATAGTATTTTTTTAATTTAATGATATTTGATTCCAATCGTATATTTTCTGCAATTCTGTTGTAATCATAAATACTTTATTATACTTTACTAATTCAGACTGATCAAAGCAGTACTATACCTGTAATTGATTGTTATACCTGTAAAAGACGATACTATGATCAGAGATCGGCTTCTAGTTTTTTTGCCACTATATAATTTATAGGTCTGATATAAAAGTCTGTAGCACATTCCGCTATCCTTCTGTGAATTTTAATTGGGAAATTACTGCAATTCTCGAAATCACTGCAGACGATGGAAATCCCGAATCGTGCAAGCCGCACTGAACTACCGTGAACTATATTCTACAAAAATGAAAAAAGAAAGCTGTATTCAATGAAATCGGTACGATAATGATTATTTTGTAAACATTACTGAGAATTTAAAATTAAAAACCTTCATTAACAAAATAATTTACTGTAATGTGATTTGTTGTAAATAATTCGCAGTTGGAAAGTTAAAAAATTTAAGAAAAAAAATATTCTTAGTATAAGACTTTTCATACTATAGAATATATGAAAAACAACAAAATTTAAAAGAATACAGCAAACAGTTTTATTTCAGCAAAACAAACAACATTTAGAAGTAAAAACTAATTATTTATAGACAAATGTTATAGTTCTTAATACAAAAAACTACCACTTATTTTTTTCATCTGAAATTGAGTGGGATACATTTGAATCCCACATTAAATAATTACTTATATTGTATAATTATTAATTAAGGGCAATATTTTTTTTTATAAATATACAAAAACTTAATAAAAAAGGGTATAATATAAAATCGTATATTATATATATAATTGTTGATTATATACTTAATATATATAATTGCTATTTTCTGCTGAAGATTTATGAACTAACTTTCGTGTTTTTGTCATATTTTATAAGACAAATAATACCGTATATTTAAAAAAAAAGTCCTATTAGATGATTCTTCAATGTTAAGCATAATACTGAATTTAATTCTTACTTGTTATGTGTCGATAAAATCTGAAGTCTACAATACAAAACAATCACTCAGTTTTTACTTAAATTGTATTTACATAAATACTATTATACTACGTTTTCTAGTTGAAAATTTAGGATATGATGAAATTTTTACTCACTCCATGAATTAAAATTACACACGCACATACCAATTGCATTTGTTATAACTCTGGGATACACTTGTATCCCACGCATGCGCTAAATAGTCAATGAAAGTCTAACTTTTTTAAAATTTAATACACAAGCAATTAATGAATTTTATTACTATTATATAATAATGTATAATTTCTGTTGATTGAGAAAACTTATATTGTCAACTAATAATTATAACATCATTACACATATTGCGAATATATTAATATTAATTATTACTATAGTAGTAGGTTTCTAAAACTTGTAAAATAGTGTAATAATGTATCTAAAAATTAAAATTACTATAATAATATTCTATAAATTTGAACATAATCCAGCAATAAATTAAATAAAACTATCACAAAATAATGTTTAATATGATTTTTTAAATTTAAATTATTAATTATTGATCATCAAATACAAATTCTTAGAAAATTAAGTACAAAATTATTATAAACTCGTTACTTACATCATAAACAATCCTCAACGTTTTCTAAAAAATACCATTAAATGTAAAACTGACAACGTTGAAAGTTCTTGGAAATAATTTACTAATGGAAAATTGGTATAAAATATCATTTCAAATATTATAAATGAAGTTATATAAAATATCGATTAAGAATGTGTTATAAATTATTTAATGTAATTTTTTGTTAGCAATAAAAGGAATATATATTAATTAATAAAATAATCCTGATTTAGGAAGAAGTGTTGTTATTTAGTGAAATATAAAATAAAACATCTTTACACTTATATTGTAATATAAGTGTTTTCTTTTGGTTTCTTTGACATAATATTCTTCAATTCGGTATTCTTTCTTCTGAAAATGAAATTACGTTACAAAATAAGTTTTCATTAACAGTTTCAAGAGCAAATACACATCTTGGTAAGTGTTTTTCTAAAGCTTTATATAGAATCTTAATGAAATATTTCGCGGTTGTGCAAATATTTATAATGAATCAGCGGCAAGTGTATGTAATTAAGTTGATTAAATACAAATAAACGTCGAATATTTGAGAAGGATCTGGTCGATAATTATTTAAAACAGAAACACCGTTGAATGTTTACAAATTGCGCATTTAAAATAAATAAATAAGGAGACACACCTCACTTTAATATCCTGGTACCTTACGCATTGTTTTTATCCCATTTCATTCCTATATTAAAACAATTCTGCGCAAACAATTAACAAAGTATATTCATAATAGACTACAATATGTTTTTAATGAATCTATAATTAAATATTATCATTGTCAGAAGTGATATACAATTGTAACTTCACTTACATATTGATGATGTAAATATAGATAGAAATAAAATAAAGTAAAACTAATACATATAAAATCAAGGTTGCAAATACGCAAAATTTCCAAAGAAACCCGGAACTATATATAGTGGGGAATGATGATAAACAATTAGTTATATACGTAAAGATCCGTATGAAAATTTTACAAAACAATATTCTTTTAAGAAAAAAGATGTTTAAAAACTTGGAACACCAAATTATTTTTTGTACATATTTGAACGTATTATTATTATAAAAGCCTGTATTCTCTATAAATACGGTTTCAAATAGTTCAGGTTGTTGGCGGAAACTATGTAATATATCGCTGTATCACAAATGCTACATCTGCTATAAAGGGCTACAGACCGCAGTCTTTACGCACAACAATAAATTATTTTGGAAAATGTTTGTTTTTTATGTAAGGCTTTTCAGTATTCTAATGATAATATTTTGTTCAAAACCATGACATTCCATAAAGAGGAAGCCCTTGAACCTTAACCAAAAGATGCGTTAGATGATCAATAAGTGTGTATTGTAAGAAAACCTTGGTTTAAAAGATCACAGCCGTTTATCTATTAATAAAAGAAGATGACAAACTATACGAATATCCGATAGTTGATAAATAAATCAAGAACGTTTAGAGAAATTTGTTATTCGTTAGCTGAAATTCAATTTAAATTAATTAACTTTTAAATCAATTGTTTTTTCTTTTTCTGATTTCGCCTTGCGTTTTTTTTTCTTCTTCTTAATATTCTCTCCTTCTCTCTCTTTCGTTTCGATTCGTTGTATTTATTTCCATTTGCGGGTTTATGAACCGTGGAACAAGTTTTTAACATTCAAGCCTATCAATAATTCTCGCATTGAGTTCAAGTTTACAAGACCAGATCAAATGTAAAAGTCGTTCTTCGCGACCGGAGCAAACTCGACTCTGTTATATGTTGTGTCATACAGAAATGCACAGGCTGTTTTGATGGAATCTATCAATTAGGCAAATCGGTGGTAAAGTAGAATAAAATCTATGTATACTCGTAAATAGACAACATGTTTCAAATGAGCGTCTTACGGGTGAATATGCAACGGCGATGACGGAAATCAAGGTTAACACAGAAGAAGCAAAAAAAAAACAAATAATAAACAAACGAGTAAAGAAAAAGTGCGTATTTTTATTCTATTCCATTGAACACCTGAAGAGACACTAGAATAATTACAAACATTTATATTTTATTAGTATATTTTTTTTCTTTATGATAATCAGTTTTTACTTAAATTTTATTTACATAAATACTATTATACTACGGTTTCTACTTGAAAATTTAGGATATGATGAAATTTTTAAATGATTTACACACATTCGTGAGACATTGAACCCGTTATTTTTTAATACGTATTTTTAAATTATTCTTCTGCTATAAAGTGAAAATACTTTTGTAATATTGCAAATAACTGTTTCGATTTGTTCTGTTATTATTATGGTCAAGCAACCAAAAATAATATATTTTTGACACAAATGACACTAAATATTTTCTAATACAACGAAATCTTTTATTGTCTGTATTAAGTGAGTACTTTTTTAGATTATTCTATATTTTGATTTTATAACATTATTAGTAAAGTATTTTCAAATGGGGTTTGGTTGTCACATATAAGAGAAAATCTTATTCTGAGAGCAGTAATCAAGTAGCTATTGGATAAATTGTCAAGCATTAAGTAGACATGTAAAAAATATGAGTTCAGAATCTTGAATGAGACACATTAGGACTAACAGGTAAAACAATCAACATTTCAGAGCAGTAATATTAAACAGGACCTGTATGCTGATGAAGAAGAATAGAGGTTTTTAGTGGGTAGTAATCCCACAGTCTCATGATTCCACCTTGGTCCCTATGGAAGTTTTTCCTCTCTTCAGAACAAAAAAGGACACATTAACTCTGTATTTCTGACCCACACCACATTTTATATTTGTATTAACTGTAAATCTGAATAATAATATAATAAATCTAAATATAAATTAAATAATAATAAAAATAATAACAGAAAGGCTGTCCTAAGGGCTATGGACCATTGGTCTTTCCTCCCATGAATATTGTATATAAAGAAGAAACTAAATAAACTATTGTTTACCAATTACATAAGAAAGAGAAAAAATCTTTATACAAAAAACCAGCCTCTGGGAAAGAGAAAGAACATAATTATAAGAACAATAGATAATGATAGTGTGGGATACTTATATTTAGGAGGGATATAAATTTTGGAGAGAAAGGATACATATGAGTCTTTTGAGATAAATTGAAGCTATCTATCGAGTACTATAATTCTGATTTTTCTATAGATTGAAATTCTGATGATGAGCAATATATGTATATTTTTCATAGTTATTCCAAATGATAACTAATCCAAGGGCGGGATAGGTTCTCTCAATATTCCTAAATTATTTAAGACAATTGTTCAAAATACCCTCTAAATACAAGGTTCCCTATATAATTCAAGTACATTAATTATAAATAAAAACTTTTGATTTTATTTCAGTTTAGAAAACAAATATATAGGTTAATTTACATTTTGCAATACGATGCAGTTTTATTCTCTTTTGAAATCTTTAAAATGAATACATTTGATTTGGACGCCGTCTCAGGTGAGTAATTGTCCTTGAAACGGAAACTTATAATCCGCAAAATGCATTCGATAATTATGTATCAACAATTAATATGTTTATTGTTCTTATTGAGCTTTCGCACGAAACAACGCGTACACAGTTTGACTCAGATTATTATGCCAATTATTTATTAGTCGATGTTAATTAATATTCATTGGATACAGTAATGCGTTACACTGATTTACGTATAAAAGAAAAGATCGTTTTGTAATTAGCTCCAAGTTTCCCTTCGAATGGAAAATAATTATTATGAGATTATTATAAAATAAAGATTTAAATTCTGAAACATTCACATATTATTGTATTAGTATTTTGATATATATATATATAGTAATGAATACTAATATTCAAACACAAACAATTAAAAATTTTATCATTTAACACCTAATTTATTTAGATTTAATTAAGGTTATTAATAAATATTTGCTACTTTATAAAATTTGATAAAAAATACTTTATATTTTTTATATTTACACCTTTACATTAGTATCAAGAACCAAAACTTGAGTAGTTAACGAAGTTTTTCTGATATAATATTTTAAAGCATCGGTTTCCAAACTTGATGTTGCTACGCCTCCTATAAAAATATTTAATCATTTGTCGCCTCCCCTCCCCCTAATCCATTTCATAAAATAATAAAACTTTAGCAGTAATTTGAAAAATTATTCACTGTGACTAATTTTCGCGGCTCCCTTTAGACTAATCCGCGCCTCCCAGTTTGGAAAACGCTGTTTTAAAGGCTCTCTCCTTATCCTCTTCTCATTATATTAGATCCTAACCTTCAATATGCTGATCTTACCACTTTCATTTCACACACTTTTACCCTACAATCATCGATCCAAAATCCTCCTCAATTCTCATTCTAAAAACCTTAACCAAAAGCAAAAACGTGATCTCGTCATTTACGATCCCCGACCTTCCGTAATTCAAATCCATCAAATCCTTGACTGTAGATTTTCTTTTTCTTTCCCAACGCTAAAATCCAGTATAAAAAAACTCTCTGTGTCCGACTCTTCTGCTCTTCATGACCTTACCAAAATTTGATATCCAAAAAATCCAATGTAGAACCCTTCCTATGAAGTCCTTTATTCTAAAACTAATTTGTTCCTGTACTCGATAAAGGAAACATCGCTAGTCTAACTTCGATAGCCGATATTACAATTATTTTTTTAACTATTTGAGTCTTTAAGATTGTGTTATTATATGTATTTAGATTTATTTCTCATTTTAGATTAATAAATAAATTATTAGTTACGCATTAATTTTTACAAGTGTTATTTCAACATCATTATTAGTCAATTGTGCCAAAGTGATAATGATCAATTATTAGATGTAATATTGTTGAAAATCGTAAAAGACTTCATGTAAACAAATATGCTCTTAAAATTGTATTATAATAATAGTGCAATATTTATTGCACCAAAAAATTGATAATATTCTAACAATACCAAAAGCAAAACAATTGTTATATCTGTTACAAAGTGCTATTGAACGCAGTATTTCAGCCCTATTAAAAGAATTGCATAATTCAAAATTCAATTATTAATAAAATTCGTTCATCATTTATATTGCAAAACATCTTGAATTTTACGAAAAGGAATAACTAACGTGCTTTCAATATTTGAATATTTATTTTTTTACGTATTTATACGATGTGTGTTTTTTCTCGTTCCTCGATTAGCATTTCGATCTTGGGTATTTTATATCTAATGAATATTAGGTCAGGAAATGTCCTTGACGATTGATGGTGATGATGTTGAAAATCAAGAACAAGGTCGTTAAGATATTGTCTGCGGATCTTTGATTTAATTAAAACATACACGTTCGCACATACACACATTTACTATTTATTATTGGTTTGATGCTAATCCATAATTTATAAATTGCACTCTGCATAAAGTGATTTATATATCAAACACTCGCTTACCTCACTCACATCTGTCCCATAGAATTTACAGATTATTATACAAAACTAATATTTCTAACGATTTACAATATACATTAAATATGTTATTACATAACTTATAAATATAAAGTACATAGTTTTTCATAAAAAAAAATGGCGAAGAGAGCTCTTTGTAACAGTTTAGGTATTTTTTAAATTTTATCGATGAATGAATAAGTATTGGTTTTTCACCTGTTTATCTAACTGTTGCAATCAATGTAGATATTATGATGTAAAAAAATCTAAGTAATTGCATTGCTTTATTATGATAATGAAATCATTAAAAGTATTGCTAATGAAATGAGAAGATTGGAACAATAAATGTAAAAATATAATTTGCTACTGCACATACACGATAATTTAAAATGAAAATTACATTCTAGATGTATTTCTCACAACAGATTAACAATGAATTAAATACATGTTTTATTTATTCATTAATGGTTAAAAATAAAATATTGACATTGAATTGTTAAGGAGTTAAATTCTTTAGCAATGTGTTAACTTCACTGCCTCTCGACATTTCGTTACTTGTTATATTTAATTAATAGCGAGAAGCGTGATTGCTAATCTTTACTGCAAATTTAAATAATTGCTATTTATTTGTACTTACATTTTATTTAATAAAATTATATACATTTTTCTATGTAAATTGAAATTAATTATTCGAATTTATCTATAAAAATAATGATGCCTAAGTATGAGCTAAGTTTCTTAAAATCTGAGTCGTCTGAAGATTTTTAAACCGTTTCAAATGCAAGAAGATATGCAAATTAAAGCATATTATCTACTTTTCAAATGTTTATACCAAATACAATAATATTCCCATAGAATGACATTCCAAAAGAAGACGGCTTAACAAAGAAATTACAGGAATTACCCAATTTTCTTTATCTTTTTTTACTTCTCATGGTATCTTTTTAGATTCGATTGTGCCCCGAATTTGTTATTAGTAAATCTATTTCGACCGAACCATTTTTTCAAGTTTAAAATCTAATAGAGCTAATTCTGGTTAATTGACGAATAAATTCGATCTTGAGCTCATTGATTTTGACAACTGAGAGTCTCCATGACTTGATGAAACGACATTTTTTTGTCAGCCTATTATTTTCTTGATTTCAACACTCAAGCACTGAAATAAGTTCACTAAATACTCGAAGTTTATAATTTTTCCTTATCGAAGATAATTTTTTTTTTGTATAACGTCTGTTTTTATTTACAATCTATTTTATAACAAAACAAATGACAATTTAATATTGGATACCGCCCAATGGTGGTTCTCCCTTAATTGCTACTTAAATGTTAAATCTCATTGAAAGAGATATATTACATCGCTTCAGTCGATTTGTTGTTAAGCTATTATCAAGAATGTTGATAGCTACGTCATTTGGATGTTTTTCTAGCCTATTTTGGTATCTGCAACTATATTTCATAATGGCTTCCTCCACTGTTTCTATTTGACGATCCTCGTGTATTCTCCTGTTTGTAATGTACCATGGAGCTCCTATGATTCTTCTTAGGCTTTTCGACTGGAATCTTCATATAATAGCTATATTAGATTTGCTAGTGCTTCCCCACAGCTGTATTCCATAGGTCCAGACTGGTTTTAAGATTACCTTATAAATCAACAGC